>JASAOE010000433.1:0-58198 GCA_029964075.1 Patiria pectinifera
GTTTTAGTTTATTTCACACAAGTGAAGGAGCCTAATTATGGCACGATCCATTTTGTTTCTTTTAAATTAATCATACTCGCGTTGCATTCATCTATAATACTTCTTTAATAGGCCGCAATCGTATAGGCTTTTATCAAGAGATAATGGCCAAATCTATGCATAAAATCTAATGTTTAAAAAACTCCAGCAATACATCATTTATAATAAATAGAAATAACAAAAGATGACACCTTCATAATGGTTTTCGAAGTTTGCTTCCAAAAAATAAATAATTATGTTATTCTTCCGAGGTTCATAATACAATTTTAAATGATATGTACTATTTCCTTCTTGAAATTGTTCGCCCTTATTGGAGTATCTGCGTCAAGAAATTAGAAACGTACGTTGTATTTCACCAATAAAATCGCGTCATAAGATTTAAGATAATACTTTTAATCTGCTGTTATTTCTCTACTTGCTTCATTTGCAGCAATATTATGTAATTGTAATATTTAAATGTTGTTAGAACGGAAATAAAAGCACTTATTTACTTCCTGTTCACATCGGATGCACACCTATGTTCACCAATGTTCCCCCATACCTGTGTTCCTCTACCGTTACCCTAACCCTAACCCCACCCCTACGGATTTTGGGGAACATGACACACATACAGAGAGCCACAGACACAGACAGTGACACATATAGACAGAGCCATAGAGAGCAAGACACAGACACCACCCCTACGGATTTTGGGGAACATAGGCATTGGGGAACATCGGGTAGACCCCGTTTACATCTGATCCACTAAGTACATAATGGGGTGCCACACGAATGAACCACGGCAAACACAGGACTTATTGAACGACAGGTACGACTTTAATGAGGCGATAACGCAAGAGGTGAAAACAAAATGGCTGCGCCCGTTGGATACAGTAACATGATCAAGAGGGCGCTATAACCAACTGTCGCTGTATTCTATTTCTCACCAATCGTTTATTTTAACAGCGCAATCTGCAATGCTTGTGGTAATATTAAGAGGTGGCTTTAGAGACCCTTTTCAGGTTCCGTTTCAATAGAAAACTGAACGCAAAGGCAAATACAAAATCCGTGAAAAAGGCCGGCAGGAGCGAGAAGAATTTGTAGAAGAACTTCGCCTCCAATCCGGGCAAGTAGCGTCGCCATGGAAACCTGGCGCACAGCGCGTGCTCCATGGCATCCGTCACGAGGTACAACTTCGGAGACGCCATTTCCAGAGCTTCCGCCAAAGTCAGCTCAACTGTTTTCGAAGCAAAAAACAAAACAAAAAAACCCTTGTTTACACACAACATGTTTTTCATAAACAAAAACTATTACTTGTGATTACAGCAGCAAAACATTTCAAAACTATTTTTGTTTATAACAACATTCAACCCGCATCACTCATTACTACAAACATAGCAAGGAAATTGTTTTTACAAGTTTTCGTTTCAAAATGCTACATGTTTCCCCCTACCATATCTGCATGCTTACTTATTTAGTTTTTCTCTCATTATCACCTCCGCCAAGGAGGTTATGTTTTCATCGGTTTTTTAAGAAGAAAAACAAAATCAGAACAAAAACAAAGGCTTTTCCGCTGCCAACCTAGACTTACGTGCTTTATATGCCATCTCGCCGCCAAAATCCTGGCGTTCCTCCTCGGGAAGCTTGTCCCACAGCTTCCTCAGTAAGTCTTTGGTTGTTTGCGGATTCACGAACGAACTCTTGAAAGAACCGGGCTCTATAATGTGAACTGAAACACCACATATTTGACTGGATGCCCTGTGTACAAATATCGAGAAAACAGGACAGTGTGAACAAACAAAAGTAACACAAGTAACAAAAAGAATAACAAAAGTAAATCTCTAAATTCCAAAGAGTGAAATTAGGGAGTCTAGACGTTTTAGAGTGAAAATCACTTTAAAACTATTGAAATAGTCTGAACAAAAACCACTTCAGTCAAAGCTCGAGTAAAAACTCAATCTTTACGTTTGAAGAAATTTCATTCTTAAACGTCTATATAGTCCCTAGTTTCCGATTGTGGGAATGAATCTTCACTCAAATGGAGTGAACTTTCACTCTTTGGAATTTAGAGAGAATGTACAATAACCAAAAATCACTCCTAAAGTGAAAAAGGGTTATTAACTTAGGAATGGATGACTTGTGGTTGACTTGCTTTTACTTTTGATCTATTAACAAGAACCTTGAATACAACCATACTCAGCCTTATATTCGTAGGTCAGATTTTACCCGGAATCCGGGTCCCCAGGGGCCTGACAATTTCCCGGGTCAAAATGAACATTTCCCAGGTCAAAATAACACTTTTCCGAGTCAAAATGACACATTTCCGTGGGGGAAAAAATGACACTTTTCCGGGTGAAAATGACCCGGGGAAAATGAATAAAAGAACTTAAATATTTACCCGGAAAAGTGCCTTTTTTTAACCCGGAGAAATGTCAATTTAAACTGGAATATTATTTCTTTTCACCCAGATATGTGTAAGTGGCAATAAGTTTACTTTCTATTGTTTACCCCCAACGGAGTGAACTCACCTTACATAATCTGAATAGGCCTCCACCCCGGCCTTGGATACAGCGTAATAACTCCCGGCCGAAGGAAACAGCGCCACCCCGCTAGACACATTGACCACGCGTCCCTTGGCCTCCCTGACCAATGGGAAGAAAGTATTGGTGACGTCAATGGTGCCCAGGAGGTTGACCTCCATCACGTGGCTGACTTCCTGTCTTGAGTGCCAGTGGGGGAGACCCATCGCAGATATGATCCCGGCGTTGTTGACTAATCCCCATAGACCTGTCAGAAAGAAACCAACCTGATGATATGCCGAACGCTACAGAAGTGCAACGTTACACGGGGTGGTCTCCAATGGGCTTCGTGCGCCAACGAAAGAGGGCACCCTTTTACCTAGCAACGACGTCCCAATGGGTGGGACATTTAGCTGGTTGACGCGCACCGTTTCTTGTGTGTGACGCACGTACACCAGGGGATTTGTATTATATACACGCAGTGGTACGGCCCACTGATCTCTATATAAAGACTGGATAGCTAATAAAGAGCTGCACAATGTACGAATTTGACTCCATATTGGTGAGACCGGCTGGTGATCTACAAAGGACAAGTTGCCGTTTTTATAGACAGCATGATTTCTTTTGTAACGTCGCGGTTCACTTGACTTATATTTTGACCACCACCACTGACCAACTTTAACTACAATTTTTTAACGTCGTGGTTACTAAAATACCGCAAATATCACTTTTTCGGCGTTTTGCAATGATAATCACTATGGAAATGTGTCCCTTTTAGAACATCATAATATGTGTACGTGACCAAAATGCGCGTCAACTGTTGATACAACGCGCGCGTATTTACGCGCTGAACGTTCGTATTATACGCGGCCATCTTCGTGAGACCGGGGGCGAATTGGTCAATATGCAAAGTCTTCTGTGTGAATGTTGTATGCATATCCGCTATCCAGTCTTTATATAGAGATCAGTGGTACGGCCGCGCGTCGCGGCAAAATTGCAGTCAGCGGGCAAGATGGCGTCGGTCGGTCACCCCAACTGTACTTTCTTCGCCGGTGAGGGGGTAGTTGTGAACGGAGCGGATAGTCTCGTCCGCCATTTTGACCATATAATTTCCACGGGCGATTTAGGTGCGCATTTTCTTGTAGAAATTTCTCAGACATTTAGAATGAATGAGACTGCACAATGGGACGGTGTTTCGTAGCTGACTGTTAGTTATATAATTTAGAATGTGACGAATTCATTTATTTTTATATCCTAACTTTATTTCTCACTGATGAAAAATTGATGAAAAGTGGGCACCGTGCTATAGCTACGCCAGTCCAGTTTGTGCGGATACATCATCCCGGGCAAAGCGTTAACTCGACGGCGTATAACGTAACCACTTCTACGGCGAATCACAACAGCCAGTCTTAAAGAAGCTATAAGTATTCGATGAAATTTGAAGATATGCAAATTGAAGATAGCAATAAGATACAGTTAACGGTAGCACCATCTATCTAATCTCTTTAGTGAGTTTCTGAGGTTCTGAAAAGATCCGGGGGGGGGGGAATTCAACGCTTTGATCTGTACACATTTTACCCGTCGATAGGAAACTGTGGATGCTTAAGTATATATTTATCAGACAAATACATGAAATTAAGTTATTGCATTAATCAAATTAAGTGTTTCTGAAATATTTTTGTTTAAGGTGTACCATAACATATAGCATTATAACACCTCACCCGCAGATTCTGTGTCTTGATTGGCCGAGAGCGAGTCACATGATACTTTCTATTTTTTCTATCTGTCAGTGCACGGCCAAAAGTACTATACCCGTAGCAACCAAAGTACTATACCATTAGCAACCAAAGTACTATTTCCACGGCGCGGCATTTGTGTGCAAATGCATGCTGGTGTGCGCGTTGCGCGTTGCACGCAGCACGTTTTGTTCCAAAGAGAGCGCGCCACAGAGTTGGGTTCAAACATTTCGCGAAGGGGTAGTTTGGAAGAGAGAAATACATTTTCCACCAAGTTTGTATTAAAATTTAAGTTTATTTCAACTGTGTTCAGATTTAAATAATTTAAAATATTAAAATCAAGCAGAATCTGTGGGTGAAGTGTTATAAAACAAATATTAAATGCTTTATCTCGTGGTGAAGTAAAACTAGCCTCCCTCGGTGATCCATGGAGCATTCTATTTTCCCTCGGCTTCGCCTCGGGAAAATAAAATGTCCATGGATTGCCTCGAGAGGCTAGTTTTACTACACCACTCGAAGCATTCAATATTTGTATACTATACCATGCAAATTACACCAATAATGCTTTCTATAGCAGAGCAGTGCTACTTTGGGAAATTTCAAAGACAACTTAAATCCATTTTGTGTCGATGAATAGTAACGTTTGCATTTGTTTACCTTTCCCCTTCGGTATGATACTCGAAACACGATCAAGTGCTTTGAGAATGCTCTCGCTGCTTCTGATGTCCATAACAATTGTAGTGACCCTTGATGACGTCACACTGTCCAGCTCGGCCCTCCCAGCTTCAGTTAAGCAAGCAGCAATTACGTGACATCCTCGACGGTTGTCCAGGCGACGAGCGAGTAAGTTTCCGAACCCGCTGTCGCATCCAGTAATGAGCACATATTTCCCCTTGATGTCAATAAACATGCGGTCAAGCAGCCAAAAAGTTATGAGCAGTATAAGTACCGCAAACAAGACTAACAGAGCTGATGACCATGCTGCCATTGTGATTCGCAATGCGCCAACAAATAACTGCACTCGTATTGTCGAGGGACAAACTCTGCACTCGTACTGACAAGGGACAAAGCTACCTGAAATTGCAATTCGCGTAGGTTTCAATGCAATACAGAAACGAAACGACAACAGCTTTTATGCATTGAGGAAGGTATTACAGGAATTCAACCCAACACCGGATTTCTCGTGACCCAGATGCGAACTTTGTATCCGTGCGGTTTTGCTCTGAATCGCTTGTTTATCAGCGGTATCTTTAGACTAGCACAAACAGATTTCTGTGCATATTGGTTTTCTGCTATCGTATGTTGTATTTGCGTGTACAGGCAAGCTGCTATAGTCCCCACATCGTCGGAATTTGTATGATTGTTCAACTAGTGAGGTCGCTGTTCATATATATCACGGACGAACATTCATATAGATGGACCTTTGCTTGTCGGCCTTACGGGTTTATAGGGTAATATAGTTTTTTGTATTTCCCAGATAGGCGGAATTAAACTTGTGTGTGTTCATTATAACAATAAAAATAACAAAGGTTCACATGAGAAACCTGAAATGCACAAAATGTATGAAGATTCTATCAATTTTCACTATACTCTGAAGAATTTGTTTGCCTTTTTGTTTTGCAAGCGACTTTTAAATTGTATTTGGAGGCCTCAGATATTCATAAGGATCAAGCACGTTTAATAATAAAAAGGGAATAAATATGTACTTGGCCGGTTTTAAACAAGAACGTTTAAAATCGTTCATGCACCTGGTTGCCGATAAGGATTTATTTATTCCCATTTATAAATATATTTGAATACAAAATTCAAAGCATGTCAACAATTGTAAAATTTCCAACGACTATAGGTTTAAAAAATTCACTTCATGTTTTTGTGAACGTTCAACAATTAAACCGGTAAAAGGGACCCGATTTCACGGGAGGCCAAATTTCAATTGACACCGCCAAAGTGTTTAAAACCAGCCAGCCGGTGTTTTACCAACCGTTTAAAACCACACACGTGACAGGCTCTCGACCAATAGGAATGGGTAAATTGTCAGTAACAAATAATGTGGTGCTTAGGCCTATATAGCACTTTATACTAACGGTCTCAAAGCTCTTCCCAATTGTTACCCCTGTTCATCAGGCCATGAGATAGCAGTTCAAGATCAGCATATTCTGGTCTCTACCTTCACAGGTAACTATTTATACTCCTGGATAGAGCCTAGAGACAATTGTAGTAAAGTGTCTTGCCCAAGAACACAAGCACCACGTTCACCGTTTTGGTTCGAACCCACGTATCACGGCACACGAGTCGAACATCGTAACCATTAGACCACAGCGCTCCATAATTAGTATGGTATAATTTGGGGTTTTTTTTCATCATATTTCATTAAAAGAATTGGTTTATCTTATCTCAGTAGAAAACAAGAATCGAGTTAATGATCCAAGTCTGCTCCTGACAGGTCTAACACTTATATGGCCTTTGGGGTTTCATTAAAATAGGAATGGAGGAATTTGACTTTGAAATTAACCATTGCACAGTCGCACTTGTGACGTTATATACACAATAAATATGTGTTATTAGTCTGTCAGTCTTGGTTTTTAACAATAATATCTACTTTTCTTTTTTCGCTTAATATTTTTTACTTTTTTTTTTTTTAATGTATCCTAGAAGTAACTGTATAATATAATTATATAATTTTTTGGACACATTACATTACGGAATGGGAATGCCTACTTATATTAAGTTGATAAATATAACGGAGGGAATTATGCTGGGGAAAAGACAGTTTATCGAAGTTGTCTTTATCAGTTATCTATCAGTTCACATTCACTCTTGATATCGTTTAGCAGGATGAACGAGTAACATTATTACATATTGACAAACACATAAAGACTATTTTAAAGAAAATTAAAACCACAAAACATAACGTAAAATATTTTGGGGTGGGCCTATAACCGCACCAGGTCTGGCAAGGATTATTTCTCAAGCTCCGGTGCTTTAAGATTATACTATTTACTGACTGAAATCTCCGAGGGATTCATTTCTTGACAATTATGGACATTCACAAAGTCATTTACTTTGCGATGGTCTTCCATTTGCACTGACCTTATTCACAAGCTCCGGCGTGGCTTCGTTTCCGAAATATTGTACCCCGGAAAACAGCGTGCGTGACCGGAATAGCCCAGCTGTAATTTCAACCATACCCTCGGACGTTGTGTCGCGATGGCTAACACCAGACCATCGACTCAAGTGCCAAATAATAATTTCCGATTGTCTTGACCCCATGAACTGAAGCCAAGTGTCCGGTATTGACCCGTTGCAGGCCGATCGATAAAAGTCACTCAATGCTACCGATCTCGTGGCGCGAAATCAAATGTGTAGGCATGACCTATTTCGGGAAACGTAGATAATTGAGAATCGTGGCACAACGTCTTGATTTTGAGTGCAATCAGTTGTTCACAGGCGTGTGGCGTCAAATCGGGATAAATTTTCTAAAGGATTGACTTATTTGAAGAGAAAAAAAGGAAAACGCCCTCTTGTGTTAGCAATGTAAAACAAGACAATTGATTTGGCTGCTTTTGATATTTATGTCATATGTTTTTATTGTTTTAATCAAAATCTACAAAACAATTTGGATTTTTTAGGCAAGTTAGGTAAATAGTATCCGAATCCAGTATCGAATTGTGGCCAGATGATTGGTCATGACAAGTAGACAAATGAGACTGAAGATTTAGACAACTACCTCACAAAGTTGACATCTAGTGTAAGTATTGATATTAGTTCAATTAACACAGTAAGCTGGCCTGGTGTTCCGGTCCTAATAGAATGCCTTCTTCTCTGAATCAGGTATTGTTAAGGCCAATACTTCAGGCCAGCTCATTTTGTTGAATTGTATGCTTCAGGTCAATCCAGACAATAAGCTGTGTGTAGCAGTTTAATTTAGTTTCATGGCATAATTTATATTAACAATTAGAAGACCGACAGGTGTATTCCTCATACTAACCTCATACAATTATCCCAGAGCTTTACAATTGACGTGATATGTATATTTAGCAAAAGAAAAAGCAATTTTCGATGGATTTCAGACAAAGCCCTTTCTTTCTGGTTAGTCTCTGGTTATGAATGATTAATGTGCATCTGAAGAAACGTTTATTCACTGCAGATCAATGCTCGCAAAAACCCCCACATATACAGGGAATGAAGCTTGTGGGTTTTATTTATTTAAATGATTTGTGTGTGTGTGTGAAAAGACGTTGACCCTGATCCTTCCTTTTTCAGTAAGCAGAAGTTTATGAAACCCAAAAACAAAATCAGGTGATTTTCAATTTATATTGACTTAATCATTACTTGGAAATTTCAATAGCGTAATTCTGAACCATTTTAATAAGTAATGTAAAATTATATATTAAATTAAAACTAGCATAAAAAATATAGTGGGGCTATCAGCTGACCATGCCAATTTCTGAAAATGTGATTTCCTATTACGCATTGTCTGAGCCGTTATTTAAAATATATGCAATGATATCGATTAGCTTAACTACTTTGCAAACGGGATAACCCGAACTGGGTGAATATATGTGTTCAGCATTTGATTGTTCGGATATCCGAGTTTTGACTTAGGTGTAAAACATTCCAAAACAATGTCCTTGAGTATATAGGAATTGATGGTGTTTCACTTTTAGATATGGATTTCCCGTTCGTCGTTATTTAAAGAGGAGTTTGGTCCAAAGACAAGCTGTTTAAGCAACCAAAGCCCTTAACATGCCATGAACTACTTCAAACATGTTGGACGAATTGCTAACCTAAAGCAGTGTGAACTCTTTTGACATCACGTTCGAGTGAAATGTATTCAATACACTGGGAAAGTTCTTTTAAACCTGTTTGACTGAAATATATGAAGGTTTGCATGGTAAAGGTAGCAATAAGATAAAATTTACGGAAGCACCGTGTGGCAAATCTCTTAATGAGTTTATGAAGTCCCCCATATAAGATCTGCCTGTCGTCAGGAGTGTTAAAAAATAATTTTCACTTGGGTTTATCTTTTCGATAGATAATGGGGTGAAATTTCACATCTAGAAACAACAAACGAACCAGAACAAGACATGAAACATACCTTGGCGTGCAGGTTATGTATTTATTAACCAACAAAGTAGATGCCTGAGTCTGGTGTGTTATTGACCAAGTTTAGATGCAGAGTCAATCAAACTTGTTTTTTTGCTTGCTGTTTGTACAGATGTTTTCTTTTGCATTTGTATTTGCAATTGTGAAATCAGATATGGCGCCAAGTATCTTAGGTCTTCGGGTAATACATAACCTGCCACTGTCGTCAGTGTTAAAGGGCCATGTGATGTAAGTTATAAATGCTATCCTTGATAATGCACCCTTGTGTCCCATTTTGCCATTTTTAAGAGTAGTGTGTGCCTTTTCTGTAATGGTAATGCCATTTTCCATATTCATGAGCAAAGGTGTGATGTCAGTTTAGATAGATACCTCAATGTTACAGCTGCTTCAGCACACAACATTGCCAGAAAGTTTGATATTTTGATATAAATGAGAGTATAAGCTTATGTGAAAACCGTTTTCAGAAATCTTTAAATTAACTTATTTTATTTTTATTTTTTTTCATTTATGAATGGTTGTTCGTTTGTGAGTGTGTTCGGGTGTTTGTTTGTTTGTGTGTTGTTGTTTTTCGTGGGTGTACCAATTTGAACAGAAAATCCGAAGTTTAAAAGTGTCTTTTCTAAAACTGCATCACAGCAACAGCGACTTCTGTGTTCAGGAAAAGTAAGGGAAAATGTAATTATTAAATGAAGTGCACTTTTCTTCAAAATAAAAATAGCCAAAACGGGATGTAAAATAGCTTTCATACATTTGGAAGGCTTAGAAAGCTGCACAAAATATGTTCCTGAGTACAACGTCATCGTCCCTTTGAGCTTTCCAACCTAAGGCCAAAAAAAAAAGTCTCCGGTTTCTGGTATGCGCGCGCGTCGCCGTAGCCATGCGCGTCGGCAAAATGAAAAAGTTTTTTTTCAATGAAAGATGATGTCTCAAAACCGCCAAACTCACTGATTTGACTGGAATCCTGCTGCTGCACAATTTTAACGTGTTTTTAGATGGGGTTATGATCGAGAATAAGCTTTATGTGGCCTCTCTGGACTCCCATAATATTTGCACTAAGTTTAGTCGGGCACCATTTGTAGTCATCAGCCGACATTTGAAGCAAAAAAGTCAGGTAAAAAAAAAAAGCCGCGTCGCCGCACCACTTTTTAGACAAGCTCCATACCAGAAACCGGAGACTTTTTTGGGGGGCCTAAGCCCGAACTGTGGATGACACCGTTAACAGGTTAATGTCCAGGGTGATTGAATTCGTGCTAAATCGTTATTTTTGTTTTGAGAGAATATGACAGGAAACAACCAAATTCATGTAACTGATCGGTGACAACTTCACAAAATGTTTCTAAAAAGCGAAAATTCGAAAAAGACAATTGAGAAAGTGGACAATCCCCTGGCGTATTTGCGATTACTAAACATCGCAGTGGAAAGAGTGATCGCAAATTTGCATCATTAATGACTGCTAATATCTGCAAATATAAGGTATTGTGACGCTGTCAGTCGGCATGGGTAGTCTCTGCTTCATTCGCCCCGCGGCCACCCCGGTCGGTCATTATACCGGCCTAGATTGATATGACCTCGTACAAAACGCCATGTACAAAACACACACCTATGCAAAATACAGTCGTGTTACACCGCAGTAGTACGGTCTCAATCCGTGGCATTAGTAACCCAAACGAGGATTTACAAACAAATCCAATCGAAATGCCGACAGATAACCTTGCATAGATCATATGTCGAATTACAACAAAATAAACTGAAATCAAATCAAGATTCGCTGACTTGTCATGCTATCTGGCTATCTGTCCCTGGTTTCCGTCCAATCTATCTATTCTCTGTCAGTTCAGCCTCCCTGAGGCATCGTCTGCCTCATCGGGGTATTATTTTATCCAAACATTTGATTACAGGACACGGGGTAATATTTTGCAGGATTTTGAATTAAGATGTGACCGATAAAGTCGGGGCCGTTCTGAAGGAGAAAGCTAAATGACCGTCATATTGATATTAAGCCTCCTACTGTTTAAACAATCACAGGCAGTCAAAAAGGCCATCCAGTTCGCCCGCCATGCCTTAAAGACAGGTCACAAACAGTCAGATCATTTTTCAAACAAGCTCTCTGACTAAATTCAGTCAACAGACAAAAGCATGCAAGTTAGAGGCACAGCTGGCTTATCAATCACCTCCAGCCAACGCACAGGTGTATCAAGTTACATAAAAAGTCACAGCCAATCAATCCCGCTTAAAGTAAGCTGGGCGCTTTTAACTGTTGAAAGCAGACACTTCATTAATTTGGAATCCAAGAGCAACTTGTTACAGAATGTATATTTGCATAGGATGGTTAATCATTTTGTTCCGATGATTGGAAATGCTACAAAAACAATAGTTACCCTTTTTTTCACAAAAGGTTGATCTGATACGCCTACCCTCTGGAGACGTGTGTACAATAGGGAACAACAAATTGTATACGTCTCCACAGGGCAATTTCTATAGATGAATACACAAGGTCTCCACAAGGTTTTCACGAAATAGACATATGGATTTTACTCAAAAACCTAGGAATTTCCAAGGTATGTTGATCCGTTGCAAATGGTGGAGTTTTAGAAAAGAGATATCAAGTCCAAATTTTAGCCAAGGAAATTAATTCTGGTTAAAATAAGAGCACTTTTAAACTACACTTTCACACTCAAAGATGTTAGTACACGAGAACAAAGGAATGTCTCCACAAGGATACAAATTTCAATATGTGTGTGTTAACATTGATTATAAGACCCTAATAGAAATTGGCCTCTGCAATTGGTTTTATTTTGGGCTATCCAGAAGACTACTGTTATTTGTTTCATTATTGATATGTGTAGTGAATGTTGTTTGGCGAGTGTGTCCTACTAGCTATGGTTTGTTACTCACGATCTGATGGTCATGGGCTAGAATCTAGCTACTGGTCATTATGTTTTGTCCTTGAGCAAGCCACTTCACCCCAACTTGCCTCTCTCCACTCAGGAGTGTAAATGGGTACCAGCGATAGCTGGGGAGTAACCTGCGATGGACTAGCATCCCATCCAGGGGGAGTAGAAATATTCTCAGTCCCTTCATGTCAAAGAAACCGGAGATGAAGCCGGACTGATGGGCCACATTGGCTCGTGACAGACTTTACCTTTTATGTTGATGTTGATTTCATCTGAATCAAAACAACTAGATTCAAATGTAACTACTTTTTGTAAGCGTTTTATTTCACTTTAAGCGTGTACTTTCCCCTTTTTTTAAGGCAAACTTGCTCCTTACTGATAAATGTAGCGTACTTTGTTGAATAATTCACCGGAAGATGTGAAGAAGCATATAATACCGCTGGTGTACGAGATTAAATCCAACCGCTCCTATGAGTGTGCATTATTCTGTCCTTCGCAAAGTTATCCGAGGCAGTATTAAATATCTCTCAAGTTTTGTAACGAATCTCATGCATTTGTTTTACAAGCGAATGTATATCTTACCGTAAATCTTCGGAATATAAATCGTGCGGCCTGATCCCTACACAATTCGACACTCGTCCATTGTCAGTCACTTTTGGCCAAACCGTGACAAGCAAGGTTACAGTGGAATTGCATTATCTGTTAAAAGCAAGAAAGAATTTACAGACACTTTTGTTTGTTATTTGTACGAGAGAGCTCCGATAGAGACGTCAGCTTCACACAGAGAGGTCTTCTTACTACAATAATCCCCGGGTACCTTGGATGACGGGGAAAATGAAGAAGGTGTGGGCTTGACGGGCACAGTTGTCTCCCCGACACACTAGCAATTTCACGGATGGCCCCACTCTAATTTATCGGTGCCCAACCCTGTGTGCCAGGGGTTCGTGCCTGGGGAAAGGATTTCACTGCTTGGAAAAGGGCAACATTTGCGTTTGATGAGTACGTTTCAATTCTCCCCCCTGAGAAATAAGATCATTAGTCTTCCGGTCTCAACTCAATCAGTATCTATTTTCCAAACACCCAGACATTGAATGGAATATTGAACGGGCACTCCAGGAATTGACCGAAAAGATACGTATTACTTGCTCATCTTCTTTTTTGTTTGTTTTTATTTTTACAATGAAAGCTCTAAAAAAAGGTCTACAAAAGGCTGCTGAAATCAGCTAATCACTTACACAATTTTCTCTTCTCGGTGCTTGTACAGCATGAGTAAAAAAGAAGAAGCGAAACCCTAATTGCGGGACCATTGTTTTAGTGAAGTTCTGCATGTAGCCCTTTCAAAATCTAAGATAAAAAAGCCCCATTTATAATCTTTCCTTTAGGACAAGAATCATTCAAATCACATATTTACTTTTCAAGTTACGACATTTGAAACACAACCACCGTTTTAAAGTTCTGTCCACCGATCACAAAAAGGTAAGTGTTCTTTCATCGAAACGAAAACAATCATATATGGATGTGTGTGAATTGTTTTCGTTTTGCTGAAAGAACGCACCATTTTTATGATCCGTGGAAAGAACTTTAAAACGGTGGTTGTGTTTAAAATTCCGTAACTTAAAAAGTACATTAGTGATATGAATGATTCTTGCACTGAACGAAAGCTGATGAATTGGGCTTTTATATCCTTGATTTTCAAAGTGCTACATGTAAAACTTCAAAAAAACAATTGTCCCGACATTTGGGTTTCGCTTCTTTTTTTTTTACTTACCCTGTATAATGACCTCACATTTTTTTTTTGCTGATTTAGCCAAACATGTGTGCTGAAGGTCAACACCAAGCATGCTGAAATTGTGTAGTTCTTTATTTGATGAACAGCTTTATGAATATCAGGCTTTTGAGATGTTGCCAATTTGTTAAGGTTCTTAACTACCAACGCTTTTGTACAAGAACAACACAATGTGTTATCCAATGTGGTATACTCTCTAAATTGGTCTAGACCTACGTAGACAGAGTGACATTTGGAAGCCCCGGAGCGGATCAGTGTAGGTCTTGCACTCTAAGCGCTTGTGCACGCCACCGTGTATATTTAGCTCATTGGAATCACATTCTGTTGATTAACTGGGCCAACCGTCTATTGGGAGTGCATGTGCCGTTCATGACTTAATTGTATTCCACCCACTTAGGGCAATGGGGCGAGAAGATTTTAGATTGCGTCCCGGCCGCGCCTCCTTTCCCGCGCTTAAAGTGGTTGCGTGAAAGTGGTATCAAAATCTTGTCTCTGTTGATGATTGAAAGTATACTGTTTGGCACGAGACCTGATCGATAAAGGTGAGTTGATGTATTGCAGCAGTGACTTAGCCTTGACTTGTCGAGCGAGCTGGATTGGAAATTACTAGATTAGGACATAATTTGTAGTCAGTGACTCAGTCAGTCAGAGAGTCATTCAGTAAGCCTATCAGTCAGTCGGGAAAGCAGTCAGTTAGGGACTCAGTTGGGGAGAGAGTCAGTCAGTCAGTAAAACTATCAGTCAGTCAGAGAGTCAGTCAGTAAGCCTTTCAGTCAGTCGGGGAGTCAGTCGGTCAGTGACTGCGTTAGTCAGAGAGAGTCAGTAAACCTATCAGTCAGTCAATAAGTCCGTCAGTCAGGGACCTAGTCAGTCAGAGGACAGTGGGTCGTCCCTTTCGGTCCAAACAACAACAGCGTACACAACAAAGGTACACTTTCTATCATTGTTTTGCTGCATGCATCTCAATGACATGTGTTACAAGTGATAATGTAGCAACCAACGGACAACGTATCAGCAATTGATATTGTAACAACAATTGACCGATAATGTATTACTTACCGATAATGTAACACAAATTGAACGATAGTGTAGTAAAATGTACTACACTATCGGTCAATTGTTGTTACATTATCGGTCCTAACCGATAATGTGGCAAAAATGATTGATAGTGTAGAAAAATGTACTACATTATCAGTAAATGTTTGTCACATTATCGGTTAGTGATACAGCATCGGTCATGTGCTGTTACATTACCGGTCGGTGATACATTATCCGTTGGTTGTTACATCATATCAGTTGTAACACAGACTTTTATTGCAGGTCTATGGCATTTAAAAGATTAGAGTTTGACCGTATTTCCTCAGCACCGTTTTCCACAATAAGTATAGGTTTTATATCGAATAATGCTTATGTTGCCTCTGGGTCTCGATTAATCTCGTTGTCACATTCATTTCTTGTATAAGACAGATTAAATAATGACATCGTGAGTTTATTTGGGCGGGGGGACTGTACGGCGTGAGATATAGATTATTGGGTTAAATGGTGGAGAGGCAACGGAACGAGGGAATATAGAATAAACCACTCACCAACCCACGGGCTCAGCAAAAAAAAACCAAGAGATTCTTATTTATTAGTCAGTTGAATTGACATTGTGGTGAAATGTTGACAGTCTTTCGATAGAAGGTATCTTTTGCACGGGTTAATTTAATTGTCTGGATCCGTTTTCTCTTAAATCAAACAGACACTGTAGGTTAAATCCCCGTGTCCTGTTTCTGCGATTTTGACAAGCAAAGCTTAACTTCAACTTAATTTTGTCAAAATATCGATTTCTTTGGGATTTTTTTTTGGCAAAAGAACTTTAAGGCCCGCAGATAGTACACACTATACAATGACGTACATGCTTGGAATTTGATACTCGATTTCTTTTTTTATTTGTTTATTAATTTGTTATGCAAATCGCCCATCGCAAGGCCGAAGGCAACTCAAGGTGTGGGCTACAGAGGAAAATATCGAAGAACCAGCCCCTTACACTGAAACAGGACAATATAATCTCATCTCTGCACAGTTGGGATGGGTAACTAGTCCACAGCAAGGTATTCATAATACCTCAATCCGTATTAGGCATAAAAGTGCCATAGCCCAGGCTGGGCTCGAACCCACAACCTGCAGAATTACCCGCAGACCACGAATCCAACGCCCCAGACCACTAGGCCCTGTCCTAATTCCGATATAACCCACTAACAAAATAGGAGACAAAGGTGTAAACGACAATGCAAATGTGAAGTGCTTTACTAAAATTATTTGCAATATTGCAGCTTTCACTAAAGGCGATTGTTAAATTATTTCAAAGGCTTCTATGAAAGGCAATCTTCAGAATTCTCTAATGTTTTCAATTGTCAACAGAGGGCGATGTTGTCTTTCGCCTTAAAAGAATCGTTTGGATGCAAAGCAATGCACGCAGATAAACTTATCGCATACATGATACATGTACCGCAATATTTCTATCCTCTCTGAACAGTGGAATATAAATCATTTGTTTAGCGTCCACTGTTAAAGGCATATAGAATGCTTTGCATGCATTTTGTCAGTTTCCAATAATAACACCAATCAAAATCCAAACAAAAATGTTCAAAACTGAACAAGTTGACATTTTAGCTCAGTGGATAGTACATGTTTATAGAAAACAGTGAGAAACTATATGTATGTACAACCTATTCACATAACATTATTTTGTCTGTAGCACTCTTTATTTTCAAAAATCTGTCAAAATTTACTGATCGTCAGAAATCAACTGCATTTCTTGATATCTTCTAAAAGACAGCACGTCAGACGAATTTAGTACCGTTTTAATCTTTAAGATTAACTGCAAACCAGCCTCTTTTGCCTTTAAAGCCTTCAACCTGAAAATCCGCTACCAAGCCCTTTACGTAATATTGTTGTGTCATTCTTTCAAAATTCTGCTGCCGGACTTAGAAGATTACTGCTTCATTCTCGCGGCCTTCAAGACGTGCGTCTCGCTGCTTCTGCTTCAGTGTACAAATAAATTACCCGGTACAAGGAGAGGTTTTGATCACGATTTTGCAGGGATAAATAGAGTAATTTGGAACCCGTCAAGGTTAGCCGTCGAGTCGTGACTTCATCCTAACGACATTCTCGCACAGTAATTTTGTTTGTCTCATAAATTACACACGGAAGCGTGCCTGTAATAACGGATAGTTTTCTTCTTCTTTTTCCCATTTTATTGAGCAAACACGAACCAAACTGTTGATGCACTGCTGCGTAAAGTTGTGACTGCTCTATGGCATGTCACCTCTATGTTCCGACAGCCCTATGTTCAGACAACCCGCACATAAAATCGTGTTACCCCCGTTAGGGTAAGGGTTAGGGATAGGAATATGTGCAGTCGGAACATAGGGGTGTATGGGTGTACAAGCATTACATTCACTGTGTGGACTTCCAAACAAAAGAGGTCCACTTAAACCAGGTAGCAGCGACGTTGTGTGGACTTGCCCACGTCCACACAGTGTTTCCCCCTCTCCGGAAAACAGGTTTAGAGGCATTTTTGGGTTAGGTTTATCTGTGGCAAAATGAAGAGAAACACGAAAGGGAATCATCGAAAAATAAATTGGGTTGAAAGTGTTTTTACAGTGTGAGTAAAATGATTTTTTTTCCAAAAGTTTTTTTAACTACACGAAAACAAAGAAATGTCCACACTAGGTATGTAACGTAAACATGGTGAACATAGGTGTACAGCCCGTACATATTTCTCACCCAGAGATTTTGTCCTTCCGATCTCGTCAATAATTTTACGGGGCCATGAAATAATTGAATTCTGTCTACATAAGCTTGAACTTCATAAATCTTGCACACTTTGAAACCTGCCGGGAAGACATACGATATTCGAACCGTCAGTTGTGGTCTGTAGAAAACGAGACTGAATTTGTAGTACACTGTCAGTTGATCTCTGCCGAAGTAATGTATTCGTACGGAGGGAAATTGTCTAAGGCTTCTCCCCACACGATTGCTGCTAAGGAAAAATCCTGAAATTTTAATGAGCTGGCATTTCAACAGGCCTTCTCGAAACACTTCACAAAACTACGACAACAATTGAGAAACGTTCAAATTTCAACATGCCTATACGTGTAGGCCGCTGAGGCAGATTTCTAATTGGTTTTAACAAGAGAACAATAGTATAAGATAGAGATTAATCTCTGGTGAAGCAGTGAATGAAAACGGTGGACCATAAAGCAGGAGGCGAACTTTATTACAATGCTTTCTCATCTACGCCCAAAGCGCATTCGTCCCAGCCATTTTGATTGCAATTTTCTTTTATGATAATCAATTGGAAGTAAAAATTACTTTTCAGAAACAAACTATGATAGGGCGGCATAGAAAACAAACGATACTAAACTACTTTTGATAAACGTAATTTCTGGCATGTGTACTGTATACTGCATTTCATATAATTTTCAACATGAACTACGACTTTTTTTGGGAGGGGGGTAGTTTGTCTTGTGTTGCTCGTTGTAACACTGTAACAATTCTTGCAAATAATCAAAATTCAGCTGGCGTTGTGTGCACTGCAAAGACTGTGTTAAGCAATTGAACACTTTTCTAAACCCTTTCGTGCTATCAGTTTGTAAACCATGATAAAATGCTAAACATGTTTGGAGTAAGGATGGATCGTGCTTTGCAATTGAACATTGGTGTTCAGGAATTGAACACATAATGTTTAGAATATATCAAAAAAATGTTTAATTGCTAATCACATGTTGTAGTGTAGTCTAAGACATATCTTCGCCATGGTCCTAGTAATAGGAAGTGCAAAACCTTGCTTAAGCTGAGACATGGAAGATTATGGCATATACAGGGCGAGTACAAAAAATGCAATACAAATGATCCATCTTTTTGTTTAAAACCAAGTTGAAATTTTGAACTTTATAAATTTTGTAAGAACGACATATTCGTTAGTAACCTCGTCTTAAAAAAATGACGTTAATTGCATTTACCGTTTGTCTTTTGTGAACCTTTTTTAGTGCGGTACCCGATTGTCCACGAGGCATCAGAATTTTGCCTAAAAGCGAAAACGGTGCAATCAAGACATTAGTGGCAACACAGATTTAAAACTGACTGAACCTTAGCTCAAGCTTTATTTTTGCGTATCACCTCTTTAGGTTTATTCAACGTTTCTCTGGGCTATGCTGTGGTTACTGTGTCCTTAATTGTTCACACAATTGCAGCTCGGCCCTCTACTTGGCAACCCTGCAAGGCAATGCATGTCTCAGCTCTAGACCTCAAAAAAAGAACGGCTCGGGAGACATATTTTGTGCCATTAAGCAATTTTTAGACGCCTCGTGGACCAAAACGTAAATCGGGTACAACAGTAAAAAGGTTCACAAAAGACAAACGGTAAATGTCGTTAACTTCTTTTTTTTTCACACAAGGTTACTAACGAATATGTCATTCTTCCAAAGCTTTAAAAATCAAGTTTGTTTTCAAAACAAAATGGCTCCTTTGCATAATTGCAGGTGTTTTTTCCTCACCCCGAACTACACAAAAGAGTCGATGAAAGAAACACACGAAAGTCATAGACCAATTCACTGATCTGCTCCATTACCTCCAGAGAATGTTAACAACAAATACAGGCATTCTTCTTTGTTAAATTGCACCTGTAAACAATTCGCATGTTTGATGTTGGTCTACATCTTTACCGAATTCAGATTTAGAGGTATGTCGATCCCCGTCCATGGTATGTACCTGTTGTTCCGTTTACCATTCAATCGTTGTCGCAATCCCAGCCGCTGTGTCTAGCGCATTCATCGTTTTCTTTGTTAACAATCCCACACAATCATCGGTTGCTGCTCGCGACATATTCTTCATACAGACTAATCATGGAAATGGGCGTGAACAGTTTCTGCGCGTGCACCACTCCTAGCATCCAATAAAACAGACCGGTGCCGTAATGCACGCGTCAACACCGCGCTTAATATTCATATATTCATAGAAGTGATCGAAACAAATAGGTATAAAAGCGCACTCGCCAAGGACAAATTGTAGATTCATTTATTCATATATTCATAACAATCTGATGGCAGTAAATTGGTTTAATAATGCGATCGTGTGACTGCATCGAGAATGCGCTTGTATATAACGTATCGCCAGTAAGGATCCGGATCATTTCATCCGTACGTGTTGTGCGTGAGCAGTGAGCGCGCTTTATCACTGTGATGAAAGCTTAGCTCCGACACTTGCCTGGTACTATACCCATCTTCCGTAAGATCGATATCGTGACTACATTCAGGCGGCGGATCTGTTGCTCCCATTGGCCGGCTGACCCTACTGAAATCGGACCTCGTGGAGACAATTTTCTCGTATTTACTTTCCATCTGCCCGTTAAGCTGGCGATGAGCTGCCAGCCCGGCTGTTAAATTGGGCGTGTGAGGCTCGGCTCGTTTTTGCCCCCGCAAATTGCACGGACGAAAATAAAAAGCCCCAACTCAATTCTGGCGCGAAACCGGATCCGAATGGGAGTCGCTGGGGGAAACTTTTGATGCCGCCCATAGTGCTGGCCATCGTCCGCATTGGGAGTCAAGATATGAGTTAGGTACACTGCTGTGATGCGACGGATCTTTTCATGTCACGAACCCACATTGACTATTGTGATTCGGAGAAAAGAAGCTTTTCACAGGACTTGTGGAATATTGACAGTGTGAGATTACATGAATTGTAATCACAACACTCCGATTGCAAAACAACTACATTCAGTCCTTATAAAAAGGGTGATGTAGCATTCCTGCTGCAATCATCTGTGATCGGTTAAGTCAAAACAGACAAACTCGAAAGCTTATTGCACTTGCACTCCAGTGGAAGCTCCAAGCGTCTTCAATCTTCACTGGACCTTCGATTCTCGCTTAGCTTGTGAGCTTGGTTGGACCATTTCACTTAAGGTAGGTGATTTACATTTCGCTAAGTCCCTTTACAAAGAGTTGTAAGTCGTTATTAAGATCTTATATGTCGCCAAAAATGGTCAAAACATTACAATGAAGAATTCAGATGCTAAGGTGCTTTAGATTCAAAACAGATAATATCCATCTCATACGGTTGAGTAGGCGTACATAAGCTGTATTACACGCCACGCGGCCTATTCGTGCACCACA
Source organism: Patiria pectinifera (assembly GCA_029964075.1). NCBI lineage: Eukaryota > Metazoa > Echinodermata > Asteroidea > Valvatida > Asterinidae > Patiria > Patiria pectinifera. Next base: position 21,217 of record JASAOE010000433.1, read on the forward strand.
CTGGACTCCCAATATACTGTTATTTAAGACTAGCTAGAATTTAAATATAAATTAAAATGAGAATGTGTGGAAAAGATTGATTATGAGGAGTCGGCTTCCGCAGTTTGACTAAAATTGGCTTTAAATGCGTACGTTCGCAAATAGTCAATCGGTATTTGATATGCCCGATAAATTTCGGAACGGTGAAAATGTTTGCACTTGTTGAAATATCGGGAAAGCGTTTTAACCAAAAAGGGCTTTACAGCGTCCAATAATTAATTAAATGTTAGGGCTGACACTAACATGTGTTGTATCAGGATGCGGGAAACAGTATGGATATCGTGAAAGACAGTGTGGATATTGTGTAGAACAGTATGAATATTGTGAAGACAAAACAAAACTAGGAAATTCTCAGTCGTAATTTCTAACGACCTTGCGTAGGCGAGACGCTTCCCCATTAGGGTTCGGCCATTAATCAGTTTGTCTATTTGCAAACCGTCTGAGGTAGTCTGGTATCCCAGGCCAAGTAATTGCATGATAACTGATTATCATTCAACACGATTACACACAAACTCGATTAAAAAAATTAATAAAAAAATAAACGGGGACCATTGCCGTCATACCAACCTTCCAACTGGATATTTACATGAAATGTGTCATTTATTTTAATCTCTTAGAAAAGGAATATCTTGACTCAGTGCAGGAGACACGAAACTATTGGACATATTTTACGTACTTTCTATATATCAAATTTCAGATAACATGTGTTGTCGAGACGGAAGAGATTGGATGATTTTTTTTTTATATTAGCATGATTGCTGTCAAATTCTTCCTAATTTCTCGATGAGCATATCAAAAGATAAATATTTCTGAGAAAAATTAAAACAAACAGGAACGCTCTGATTTAAAGGGGATATACGACATTTGCAAACATCAAAACAAAAAAACCTCAAACTATTAGGAAATAAGTACCTTACTGGACTGTTAGTGTATGACAGTCTTGAGCATCTTGTAAAATCATGGCACCTGGTTTGCTGTCAGCCGACCAGCGTGGAAAAAACTGTTTTGTTTTAATACTGCCCCCAATTTACCAAGTCCGCATTTTGTTTACAATCGATTACACACCTATGAACTGGCAAAATCCAGCTAGACTGGCTCCCTGTCAGGGAACCAGACTACAGGAACATGATTTTTTTCCTTGGTGTTTTCAACAGCATCTACGAACACAAAACTTCAAACGAGTCAGTGTAACAATATTTGCTATAAAATACTAACCCCAAATATGCATCCATTTATGAAAACAACAGCAAACGCAAATGTTGCATGCAAAATCGTATTAACATTGGAGGATTCAGGACTGTTAGGGCTGAAGTCCAATAATAGTTTCGTCGGCCCTACGTGCACATGAATACGGTTTACTGGTACAAGATACAATGTTGTCATCGGGCAAACATTACAGGGCCTGGCTCATGAATCTGTTAACCACAGAATTCCGCGCTTACGATGACCATTTTGTGCTGACCGCGCTAGCAGAAAATCATGCGCTAACCTTTAGACCTTAGTTACGGGATGTACGGATGCGCAGAAGCTAAAATTCCTCGCTAACCAGTGAAATACGCTCACCGTAATCACGGAACTTTCTGCTGTACTAAGCAGGGATTTTTCGCTATAAGCAGAGGCATGACATTGGGCCCCGGTCTCTTAACTATGGCTGAGTCTGATATTCATGGCTACGGCTAGGTGGGGAAGCGAATGAAGCAAGTTATCGTGCTCGCGTGTCACCGCCGGCCGCAGCCGAGTTGTTCAGACGCGACCTGACCTCAAATTAAGTCTGATTTTACAAGAGTATAGCGTATGAGGGTTCTAACGCGAAAAAAAAAAATCGCTTTTCAAGAATTTGTCACACGTATGAATAATAATTGTTGGAACAACGTGTGTTAATTTCCGATGATAATCTGTATATTCTGGTATTAAAGTACAGACTGTTCTCTGCATAAATTATGTTTTGTGTCCTTTTTTTCTGGAAAGATATTGGTGATTACGCGTTTGTGCGACGGAGCGTAGGCGCAGGCTCTTTCTTGCCAGGCACCCTACAGATTATGATACATAATGTATACACCCACGTAGGCTTTAAAGAGCAGCGTAGTATAAACGAGTCCTGTTTATTACGTCACGATTTACGATGTTTTGTTTGCTGCCCCCAACGACGACTTTTACACAAAGTGCACGTTCGGGTCGAAACAGGACCTGAAAAACAGCTCTCAAAAGTACCTTTTGTACTCATTTCATGACAGAAACAATAGTCGTTTTTATCTCATCACACCTTAGGCTACATATACCCGAAAAATGACGGAAATGTCTTCGAGCATTCTACAACCTCTTTAATACCTTGTTACCGACACAAGGAACTGACATCTTCTAGGCCCACTCAATTTAGACCAGATGGAAATGTTTTTTCCCTGCTTGGTAATCAGAACAGATCCATCATGTGCATCAGTCCATGACTTACCATACAACACCTGAATATTTTATATGATATGTACATTACGGAAGGAACAGTTTCATTGTTATTAATGTAATTCCTGTATGACAGAGTAATGACGCATCATATGAACTAGGATGATAAATGACGACACCAGGATAATTAAAAGCTAGCTAAGGCTTTGCTAGCCCGACTGCATCTGCCCGTACAGTACTATCACAAGCTACCGATTTTGATCGAGATTATCTTTTCATCCAGGACAGAAATTTCCAAAGTTAAGGTTCCTAGTCGTAGAGGAACTCATACCTTTTTAAAAAAAAACGTTCTTTTATCCCAAAAAGATGACATTCAGTCATCATCGCCCACGAAAATCGTCCCGAAAATGTCCCTCCATGCGATTTCAAAATGGCGGCCGCATTGTAATGTATGCATTATGCGGGCGCGCTTGGGCAAGATTATGAATATGCATTATTCAGTTCATGACCTCGTGTTTGTATGGCCAGCCGCGCCGCGCGCCCGACAAACGTCATGAAATGCAATGCAATTTCGAATGTCCCGCGCTGCGAATTTGTCGACCATCTCCCACAATGCACTGGGAAAAATGAACTCTCCGTGGCAAACTCTTGGTGGCGCACTGCATTGTGAATCGCCCGAATTCACACATAAAAGATGCCAAATTGAAAAACAAAGGAATGACAATATTTTCTGTGAGTGAAGTTGCATAGGATAATTAAGTAGAAGAACTGAATAAAAAAAAGTAAGAAATATGATCGAAGGAAAACCAAAACAAAAACCGTCAGAAAAATAAAAAATATCATTTTACTGAGGTTCAATAAACGGCAGTTTTCCCTGAGGCGGAATTCATTATACTTGATCACTTCTCCCTTTTTGTGAAAATGAAACTCGTTGCGAATTTTGAGAGTACAAAAAAGGTAATTCGGTGAAATGACTCTATATAGGTCCATTAATTATAGGCAACATATTCTGCGGTACAAGGCCCGTCTTTTGTTAAAAAAACGTTGAACTCAGGCGGTCACACAATATGGCTTAATAGGAAAGGCAGTTTCGCCAACGCACCAATTGTCTACCTTTGTTTGAAAGGGCAAAATATTTTGACTTATGTTCGCTTGTTTACCGCTGTAAGCAGAAAAATACACCTGGACGCCCTCGGTCCACGTGCATTATATTCTGTTATTGAGCTTTTTGAATTCACAGACGTTCAATTCCAAAAGACTAATAAACTTACCTTTGAATATATAACTTCGGAGGATTTCCCGAGTGGTGTAATGCCTCTGGCCGTTTCTGCGTATCTGCCAATCAACTTAACTTGAGCAGTGAAATGAAGAACAGACGTATACGCGCACTGCAAACACTTTATTATGATCCACTTTATTATGATCCCAGTTGCTTTGTCAGCATGCCACACAGACTTCACACACAGTCTCCACGGCATTTCCAAAGCCGTCATCAAAATGAACATCAGCAAAGTTAGACACCGAATATTCCCTGCAGCCAAACAAAGTTGTTGACAAAGATCCAACAGAACTCCACGTTTTAGTATTAGTCATGTTTTTCAATCTCTCGTTCGTTTTCTTAAGAAAACGGTTATCCGGGAACCGTATTTAATCAATTATTATTGTGCTTGGGTTTGTGCATATCTATAGCCTCTCTCTTCAATTATGATATCTGACTACGGAGAATACCCATCCTCCCTCAGCGTCATATAGCTTTAAAATAAACACCCTTCCGACAAAAACCAATATTTCGAGGAGTAAGATCACCCAGCCTTTCTGGGCACCGTAAGTGATTGAACTCCCACCGGGGAACACGCGCAGTGACATCGATATTTGAAATAGACAAACGTATTTTTAAATGGAAAAGCATAGGCCATTGTTCTTTTGGTCATAGGCAGATAAAACAAAGTAAGTTTGTTTCAGCCAAGATCGAAGAAGAGTCTCTTATTTATAATCTGTTCTGCTACAACGCATTGAATTGAACCATCACAGACATTTTCAGTAAACACCGATTCCGTAAGCCCGCCGCACACGAGAGCTGCGCAAAAATAATCGTTCAAAGCCGTTTGCTCAGTACGTAGCTCACAAAATCTCCCCGTGTGCGGTTAATATTTCCTGAGTTTTCTGCTTCGCGAGGCCGTGAGGCAGATATCTATCCCGTTTGATTTCTTCCACCTAGCGATGCGAAAAACTCACCGTGTGGGATCAACTTGAGCTACGTGCTGAGCGAAAAAGATGAATAGCCAATGAAGTCATGCACTCTGTACATGTGATTTTAAGATATGTTTGTGCAAATCTTCTAAAGTCTGCTGGCGTTTTTCCCCATTTTTTTAATCACGGAGAAAAAGAATCGAACAGGATAGATATTTGCCTCACGGCCTCACGAGGCAGAAAACTCAGTAAAAGTTTACTGCACACGGGTATCTTTGGTTAGCTCCATGCTGAGCAAACGGCTTCGAATGACTTTTTGCTCAGCCTGTAGCTCTCATGTACTGTACTCACGAGTAAATACAACACAGACGTTTGGAGATACCATCGCCATGCGGTATTGCAATTTCCTGAATGGAATATCCTTACACCTATTCAACAGTCCTTAAATAGCACATCTGATACACGGATGACTGCAAATTCCTCCTCATCCGAACCTTATCCTGCTTATACCCAACCATAATAGTTCCCGTAAGCGCTTAAAACACGCGCTGATTGAATTAAAGATGAATAGCCCTGTATTAGCAAAACAAACTCTCTGTTTGCATAGTATCCGGGCGCAGCTGATGGTTGAAGTCTGGTTATTGTAGGTTCTGCCTTATTGTGTTACCGCAGATTAAATTAAATTTCGACGGTCAATATTTGTGAAGCGAGCAATACGAGAGCTGCAAAAATACAGTCTGCCGCATGAACACTTCCAGTACATGAAACTGCATGCGAACATAGCTCCGCACCAATTGAATAGACCCATTGAGCTTGACTTAGTCGTTAATCGCAAAATATATCTGAAAACCATAGACTCGCTGTTTGTATTTTTTTCGCATCCACGCTACGTCTGCACACATTTCAAGCGAAAACGTGGATATCTAGACAATGATAGGGCATGTGAATAATATAACCTGTAAGATTGTATGAACTAAGGAAGATGTTGAGAGACGGAGTCACACTGGAACTGATGTGGCTTATTTGGTTGATGGGCCTGCTCTCTGCCTGCTCTGTAGATTCTGCGTGGCTTTTAATGCACTCAATTTGACATTACGATCTTACAACTGTTTTACAGCTTTTCTTGCCTTATCAGGAAATATTCTCCAACTTTTGATTATTAAAAATAATGAACTGAATGTGTTCGGTCCACTTGTATCTGGGGAAGGGCTACGCAAATTAGTTAAACATTTCGTTTTCTTTATAAGTCCGATACGATTCGATGCTGTATAATGATAAATGCATTGCATTGAAGTCATTTAAAAGGGTATAGGTTGGTCCAAAACCAAGGATTTTAAAGTGGGGATCGATTTGAAATGAACGATCTGCTCTGCTTCTGATGTTATTGACATTAAAGCCATTTGAATTCATCATTTCTGCTTTTTTAACTAAAGATCGGTTACTGTAAGCGATGGGCAAGCGACAAAAACAAAAAGTTTGAGTTGTATGATCAAAATGCATCAGAGGACCAAAGATACGTTGTGAGGTTGAAGGTAACTTGAACAGAAACGGTCATCGACGCGTTTTGTTTTGGTCCGTGCGGTGTAACTTTGACTGACAGGGTTTCAACCATCAAGTACGACGGAGAGGCGGTACTTGAAAACGCCTCGCGGCGCCGCCTGCGAGATATCCAGACTGTGCTGCCCGCTCAGGCATCTATTTCACTGTCCACTTCACACGAGTACACGCCAGCAGGCAGCCATCCACAGCCCGAAACTATATTTAGCAGTCAGCAAACCATATCGATGTCAAAGACATCCATTTAAACGTGAAATTGCTGCCCAAATTGACATATTGCTCTCCTGGGCTGTATTAATTTCTGTGAAAAGGGATCCTACGGTCTCAGGTATTTAAAGTGGACGCGTGTTTATTGTTTGTGTCCGCGGTTAATGGGATTAGTCTCAGTATCAGCCGTTATCCACAGAGCCCAGTCTCCTGCATAACGTCTGATATATCTAAGCATGCAGATTTATGCGATCCCTCACCTTAGCTAATAACAGTCGAATTTACTTCATCGTGGCGTAAATTCATTACCAAGTCAGGACTTACTGTTTGATTGGTCAATTCGAATGCAGTATTTTGTAATACAACAATTACGTTCTAGGTTTTACCGATCTATAATGATCGATAAAACCTAAACAAGCTTGCGTAACATAAGAACCCATGACCGCAGCCTTTGTTGCTGTGTCTAGGTTTTTTCATCCATGTCTATGACGCGACAACGGGTGACTGAGCGAAGACACGATATAGAAAGCCAGCGCTGATTGGTCAAAATCTAGAGGTTGAGAGGTGGTTGTCTTGCATAATTAATCGGCGAATCTGCTCATATAGTATAGACCATGGTCTTTTACATAGATTAAAATGGGACCTGCATGCGTTCGCCTTAACTCAAAAAGATACCTGTTTGTTTTGAGGATTACGGCGTTTTGACCAAACGCTCTTATTAACTGACGTAAACTAATTCAATTAAGTTGTAAAATTACCAATAGAAGGCTTCTACTTGATTCCTGTATCCACTAATCCAATAATTGATTCCTCTATCCACTTATCAAACACTTGATTCCTGTATCCACTTATCAAACACTTGATTCCTTTATCCACTTATCAAACACTTGATTCCTGTATCCACTAATCCAACGCTTGATTCCTCTATCCACTAATCCAACACTTGATTCCTCTATCCACTAATCCAACGCTTGATTCCTGTAACCACTAATCCAACACTTGAATCCTCTATCCACTTATCAAACACTTGATTCCTCCATCCACTAATACAACACTTGATTCCTCTATCCACTAATCCAACGCTTGATTCCTCTATCCACTAATACAACGCTTGATTCCTGTATCCACTAATCCAACACTTGATTCCTCTATCCACTTATCAAACACTTGATTCCTCTATCCACTAATCCAACTAGTGACACCTTTGAACCATCGTAATGGTAAAAAAGACAGTCATGTTATGGATTCACGTCAATTTATAAAATTCGAATGAAAATGTAATCCTTTAAAGGCATTTTTAACTAAAAGCCTTGTGTAAAGTATAGGTACTTGTTTTTGACATAGCAGCATTACATTCTCTGTATAGTGGAGATTGAAAAGGAGTGAGCCTGCTCACGAACATGTATGTGGTGTTAAAAAAAAAATGACGAAGCTAATTCGGTAATTATCAAATACGCTTTCCCAATCTTGAACTTAACATTTATTTTGCCAAATATTTCCGACTTGTGTAGCCAACATCTAGAGCAAAACGTGGTTCTACCCGTACAGCACAGATAATACATGCTCAGTGTTGAACCGAATTTGTCTTTTCCAAATTGCCTTATTGTAGTTTTCCAGTTAGCAATGATATACAGTCCTGAATTCTTCAATGTTAATATGATTTTACACACACCCTATGGAGCTAGCAATATTTTACTCATGCAGGAAAATCAAGATGATGTTACTTTTACCTGCAGAAATAAGTCGGCTGGAGGTTTTGACTGAACTTAAACATTACAGTGATCGATGCGGTAATGTTCGTGCACTTTTTTTAGATTGGTGGCTGCATTTCGTCACTAAGGAATCTGTCAGTCGTGTCACTGTAGTATTTATTTGGTGACATTAAACAAACACAAAAGCAAATACTTGTTTACGGAGACAGCTCCTCTTACCTCTTCATCTGCAGATAGTGTTGCTTGTACCTGCTGAAACGCGTACTCTGTCCGCAGATTCGGGTTGAGAAGTATTTCCTCTTGATAAAAAGTGCAAGGCCTTCGTACGTGTCTGTCGGATGTAGGACTGCCGATCGTTGTAATTACGAGAATCTCTAGTTTATTATTATTTTCTTCTTTTTTTTGGTAGAGTCTTTTCTTGAAATCGAACGACACAAGCAATTTTGTGATGAATCCATCTGGCTCGCGTTACTCTCAGATTCACTTCTGTTATTGTGCATGTCCGTAAGTCTGTCAAAATGAACTTGGCGTGTACATTACAGAGACAAGTTAATTACATTTTGAAAAATTATCTTCACACGAAGTGTTTCTTGGGATTTACAAATGAAAAGTAGCAGGAGGGAAGGATATACTCCAAGACGGATGTATGTTTGTGATCAACGGGGACAATCCGATATTTTTTTTTTGTTCTACAGTATATTCCCCCAAATAAGTGTCCGTCTAAATATTAATGTCACCTGTTCTGTCAAAATCAGACTTTTCTGGGCATAAGGTCAAAAATTAGATTTTTGCATATTGTCAAAATATGTTCTGTTTCCTTTTAATAGGTGGTTTAATTTTTTAAACCGGTCATTCCTGCGCAAAGTTATGCTTTTTTGAAGTTCATTGGGTCGAAAAGTAGAAAACAGAGAAAATGGACACAATCGTCACAAAACAGACATTTCTTTAACCGACATACCTTAACAAATCATCAAAAATACTATAATTAGAGATCAAATTAGGGTTTCAAACTTTTACAGTATATTTTAGACATGCTCAGGATTACAAATATGAAAAAATTAGAAAATGGAAAAAAAAAATCAACCCCACAGCGTTTTTTGGCCCTATCTCATTTTCAACCTCTGCCCAGAAGCGTCTGCTTTTGACAGAACAGGTAATATGATATTAACCAAACCACGAAGTAAAAAAAATAAAATGTGTAATTGTGAAAATATCTAATCTCAGCGGTTGGGGATCAAAATTGTCTCGCTATCAGTCATAATTTGCCCTTGAGCGTTAAACTGAGGTCTTGCCATGATGACTGATAGCCAGGCAAATGATTCCAATACCCAGCCGAGCCCTTTTCACAACATGAAGGATTTACACAGCTTACATAACAAAGCACTGAAGTTGATTAAGACACGGAACTTGGTCTGAGGGTCCAAAACTGTTGTTGTGTTCAATGGACCATTGTGCAGTGTGACGTGAAGGGAAATTATATAAAACCTGTGGGTTTAGGTCAAGGATTAGGAGACATCCTCTACTAATGATGTGCATCGGGTCGGGTTGACCAGGCCAAACCGACCCGAAACATTAGAGATATAAACCGAATCCGAACCGAAACCGATCTTAACTCCCTCAAACCGACCCGACCCGACCCGACAAAAAATAAGGTAAAACCGACCCGAACCGACCCGACCCGAAAAAACCCGAAAAAAATACCTTGCTTGGACAAAGTGATCACTTTTTTGTGCCTGCCCTTACCCACATGGCATGAATTCTTTTGCAAAACCATTGTCTCTCTCTCTGTCATACTCAGTGGGTTGATCGAGAGTAACTCTGCTTATTGAACAAACGCATGGTATCATAACGCAGTATCATGAAAACTGTTACAATGTATCTATTTCACTGTAAGTCCCATCCGACTGGAGAAATTAATACCGTGAGAACTTGATAGTGCGCTCGGTGGCCACACCACACTAGGGCTGCGGTCACAGTGACTGTCAATAATATCGCATCACCTAAATTTCTGAACTGTTTCGGTTAATTTCGGTTTATTTCGGTTTTTTTCAAAAGATGGCTAAACCGACCCGACCCAACCCAAAAATGAAAATGCAAAACCGAAACCGACCAGACCCGACTGAAAAGATGGCCAAACCGACCCGACCCGACCCAAAGTCGGTTTCGGGTCGGGTCGGTTTCGGTTTCGGGTCAGGTTTGCACATCATTATTCTGTACTGTATTTTTTTTCCAAAAATTACTTCGTGGTTTTGTTGTTAATTCAAAGACAGTTAGGCGGACACTCTTTTTAAGACAAACTGAATAAATAACTTGCTAACAAAGGTTCTTTACAGCAAAATGATTTTGTTTTCTCTTACTGAAGATCTGGAGGGGGTTCAGTTAATTCTGGGTGGCACAGAATACACGTCACATTACACGACATTCAGCCCCTAGGGACGTACTGCAAATGAATATTGATTCCGAATAACAAATTGGAAGGTCTGGCCTGGGTGTATGCAATGTGTACATAACATATCGTTGTGGACATGACAGCGATCGCACATCTCACGATAATTGAGGCTGCCATTCAGCCCATAGCAGCGATATCCAATTACAGACATGTACAACTCATCAGAATCGAATTACATCTTTAATAATATTTGATTCGTAAGGAGTACCACATTATAGGCTCAAGCTATAGTTAGTGTCAAAGTAAAACACGATATAAGTTGGCACGCTTTTCCTTTTCAATGTGCATTGCCCCAGTCTTACTACTGCGATGTTAAAAAAAAACTTGTGAGGAGCCGTGACGAAATGTGATGGCAGGAGACCGTAAGGTCATGGCCAAATTCTGCTAAATGCACTTCAAAAATCTGTCAGATGTATCAAAAATCTGTCAGATTTATCAAAAATCTGTCAGATTTATCAAAAATCTGCCAAATTCCCCAGAACTACTCGAAATATACTATAAACACTTAAAATCACATGCAGATGTTGCACTATTGCCTTAATTAAGGTTCATGTTACATTGTCCGTGCCAACCTGTGCCATTATGCAAGGGTTTGTTTGAAAACAAATGTACCATTTTTGTTTTAAATTTGCTATGTTTTTATGTCAAATAACCATTTTTGCAGAATTCTGCCAGAAATCTGCCACAAAAAAATCCATTCTGTCAAATATTTCTGTCAAACTCATTTTTTAACAAAAAAAATCGGTCAAAGTTAGCCGAAAATCGGCTAAAACAATCACTGTGTGTGATGGACTCAACAACTGCGATACACAGATTTTTTTTCCTGAGTGTTTTTCTTTGCAAGCGTTGTTATTCAAAGGTCTTCTGTACCCAGAAGTTAGCTCTGCAAATTTGTTGTCGAGTTCTTGAACCCTCACGCAATGTAAACCCATGGAGTTAGTAGCTGTCATGTTTTATGCATGGGCGTCGATCTACGCGTATCATTCCCGCCCTTCGGTCTTCCAACTGAGGTCCCTCCACAAACCCAGCAGGGAAGATCACGATACATGATACTCCGGCAGCCAGAGCCTTTCTCAGGGATTGGCGGGTTTTATCCGGTTGTGGCTGGATCCGGGCAGCTGTCAGCGCTTCGATTACATACGGGTGATTCTGCCTCGCGCCCCGAAGCTGATCGACATTTTGACTAATCGGATTTAAGGCGGGGAAGGCTTGGGGGCAGAATGGCTAATGACGACGTAGCAAACGCTCGGGTTGTTATCAGCCAGCGACTGTATCAATTTTCCATGATTGTCGGCCTCTGGAATGCAATTCAAGAAGTGTCTCTTGTTATACCAGGCATGCGCTTTTGTTCATTGTGAGACACATGTGTTACGAACCTTAAGCCGGTTCATACTTCATGTGAATCAAAATGCGAAGCGAATTCGACGTCATGAAACAGTCGCTGCGAAGTTCGCCCGAGTTGAAATGTGTTCAACTTTTACGAATTCGCAGCGCGAGTACTTGCCATGACGTCACAGATTCTCTTTCGCTTTCGCGCCGAGTTCATACTGGGCTTTATTCATGAAGAAGCCATTTTGGTCGTGTTCCCTGGATGTATTTTATAAAGTGTGAGCTGTTGCATGGGATGGTGCCAGACTATTTATACATTCTAGCCTCACTTTCGTTGGTTGAGGTGGCCTAAAACATTAGGGTGTGTTTAATCACAAATAAATAATTCATCGCAACAGACGGATATTAATTTGTACTTTACTTTGTCATTACTTCATTTCTCTTCGGACGTTCTTATACAATGAAACGATTACCTCGCTTTCAATTTAATATGGCCGACTCGTGAATAAAGCCCATACCTGATGATGTGCCCCATTATTGAAGACATACAATCAACACATCTTGCTATTTCTGAACTAGACTTCCTTTATTTTATTCAAGTCGTACAGAAGGAGTAATACCAAAATTGTCCTTTCTATGATTTGTTATCAAAGGTAATTAATGTATATTATATGTTGTATTGCCGAAGAACACCACTCAGCATGAGGTTTTCTGCAAATACAATATCATGCAAAATTTTTGCTAAAATTGTTTTTGAATATTTTCAGTGCCCTATTCATTGCAGGGGAAAGGACTTGAAAATAATGGCATGTTTTTAACTGTACTACAATAACTTTGGTCTATACGCGTAATTCCTTTTAATGTACCCTTACGGAGACATTATTTTGGTCATAAGTTATTCTTTAGGGAGACACCGGACATTAAAGAGACATTTGAATGTTTCCTAATGTCACAACGTCTATTTAGAGGCAACATTTCGTGGTCGCTAATAAGCTAGATCGATTGTTGATGGTCCAAAACGTCATTATACGAGCATTCATGCGGGTAGGATAAGGGAATTTGCGGTAAGTGGTTGGAGAAAAAAATTGTGCACAACTCTATGGGAATGTCCATCTAAGGTACCATTTTCCGTAATAATAATAACACTGAGCACTGCTCATAGATCGACATCGTTCAAATAGCCACTAGATTTATACAATCAAATTCACCGATATTGTCATTAAATTTCGAACGATTTTCTTCGCCATTTCACCAACGTTCCATCGCCATTGCCCCCATATGCTGAACGCCTTCGATTTGCACGCTCGAATTAGAATCACACGTGCAACACAGAGTCCCAGGGAGAGAGTAGTGCACGAAATTAGTCAAACTGCCCAAACCGTATCAAATTAAATGTGTCAGAATTTGAGAGATATAAATAGGCCGGAAGACTTAGCTTCTCGTCTGCCTGCGCATTCCATACGACACAGAAGGACTGTTATTGCAAAATTAGTTTGCTACGACTCGTGTTTTTGTTGCGCGAATACTGTCTTCATTTTGTTTGTAGCCAGATTTACAAAGACTGCGCCAGAATAATTAAATGTGGTACAGATCAAGCAGCTGCGATAGCACTTGCCCTTAATTCTTACCTCTTATGCTGAAGTATTTCCGAAAGTACGTTAACCCATTGAGGATGGTGAAATTAAATTGGCATTTGTGATATTCTTCATCTTCTCTTCCCGATCATTGGATTTTTTTTGAGGTGGCTTTGCGACATGAATGTGAGTAATGCGATTAGGTAATTGAATTCCGAACCTAATGGTTTTATGGAGCGAGTCCAAGAGATCCCTTTTCGCAAGCCGTGTTAGCACAGTCTATTGTGAATGTTAAAGGGCCCTACAGTACATTCGATGCTAAAACAAACTTCATGTAGTTAATAAGACGCTTCTTTTGGTATACATTTATCATGATTGTGAAGCAGCTATAACATCAAACGCTTTTGCCTAAACGATGATATGTTGTTTTTGCCCAAAACCTTAGAAGTGTTAATACAGGAACAAGCGGGATAGCAAGATGCACTTCCATGTTCCATTGCTTACTTAACGCTTACTGGTCCCGTAACTCGCTGGGGTCGTAGGGGCGCTGCATGGATGAGCGTTGAATCAACTGGTTCCATTGACCTTTAATGTATTTATTTGTTTGTTTCATTTCATTTTGCCGATTGGGCTTTCCACCTTATATAATTATCTGAATGCACGACTTATCTCAGGGCGGCCACTAATTTATAAAAACAACAGCACGCTCCGTTGAATAGCAGTCGTTTGTTTAAGTTAATGGAATCTCGATTTTTCACAAGGCGTCAAATGCAACAGTTAATAGTGTGCAAGGTATCCCAAGCAGATACCCTTTAAATTACTCAAAAACTACTTCACATGAGTACAAATTTCATCTTGATGGAGCATATTAATTATGCTCTTGTGTATATTCAGTGAAAATGCCATTAAAATCCGTTGATGCGAACCGGAGATCTAACAGATTGAAAAAGGCTATATTTTTGTTTGTTTTTCTTTTCACCCATTCTAATGGGATTTACACAGTTAGTGAGATTTCCATGGTATTTTTTACTGAATAAACACGAGAGTATAGATAATATGCTCCAGCAAGATGAAATGCTCATGTTAAGTAGCTTTTGAGAAACTAAAGGATATCTGCGTGCACCACTTGTGGGGGACAAATATTTTGGCTCACATTTAACATTTTTCCCTTTATTTCCTCATATGCCAATCTCCACTTCCAACTGAAAAGACTTTTGTAAGTGTGAATTGTACGCCAATTGCTTCCCAATAAATCGCCTTTCCTCACGGGGGAAATTCGGCGTGACACCTGACTATCAGGCACCCAAAGGTTCGTGCAAAGCGACCCTCTATCCCCCATAGTGCCTGTCAATTCACATACGAGCCCTCTATAAGACCCTGCATGGACGGGTTAATTGCTGTTGATTAGTCCGTGGCAGGACCCGGATTACCCGGATAAGTAGAGCGGTCAGGGATGTTTTCTTTCCCCGTAAAATGCTCTTTACGGGCGGGCAAATAGATTGGTGAGGTGTGGGAAGTGTCAAACGCAGTACAGAGTGATTACTGGGGAAAGACAGACCGGCCGTTTGGGCCCTACAACGGCCAGGAGGCTGTGACATTTAAAGGACACTTAACTGAGTCTTTCGGGACCACTGTATGGACTACAGTCAAAGCAGATTGTAACTCTCATGAAAATGCACTCAATTCCCTACTGAGACTCTGATGTTCCTCAGGCAAAATTGATAAAGCTTTCCATGAGCAGACGAGGTTGGGTAGTACATTTACGTTCTTATACAAATGTACATGATAACAAGGCAATGACCGTCACATGACAGTTCGGAAGTGTTATGTTTACATTGATGTTTTGGTAACTGTAGCTCCGTGCCTCTAGTGATTGAACTAAATACACCTAGTGAGGTAATTCAATTAAGAACGGGTTATGATCTTTAATATTATTCACAGAATAATCGTTAGCTCTCGCCAGCGTTTTAAATATATCAAACAATATAGGACTATGTACAGCGCGTCCAAGAATACCCGCAACTTTTGTTCTTTTTTTTGCGAGGCTCTAGAGTCGGCGCAGAAACACGTACCGCCATTATTATTATACCATTATAAATTATATTATACAATTTTAAACCTTGAAATCTTAACTTTATCCCTGGCGAATATTGGTTTGATATTTAAAAGAGTTTTTAAATTATTCGTGTTCAAACAAAGGTATGTCAAAAACAAACTCAACCGATTTCAAGGAAAATCGATGATGCGGTACATCAGATGCAAATCGAGTCAACAAGCTGTTGAAATAACAAAAAGCAAGAGTTTATTTATATTAAAAACACATTGAACTTGAAACGAAGAACACTATTGTGAATGTAGTGACGGTGTTGTTGACGTGGATCGAAAAGAAAAGGGAACACAGAAAGTAAACAGGCATGAACACGATCAAGCATTTTTACATTAGAAAAAAAAAATGCGCACGATTGATTTTCCTTCAAATCGGTTGAGTTTGTTTTTGACATGCCTTTATTTGAACACAAATAATTTCAAAATCCTTTTGAAAATCAAACCCAAACTTACCAGGGATAAAGTTAAGATTCCATGCATTAAAATGATATTAAAAAAAACGGTGGTACGTGTTTTTGCGGCGACGCTAGAGCCTCGCAAAAACAAAGTAGCGGGTATTTTGGGACGCGCTCTAGATGTCGGAGGTTCTGTGATATGTTCGTGCATCTGACGCAGTCTCGTTCACAAGCCACACTGACAGATCAGCAATCGCTTTTGACACCTGTCATACCTTGTTTATCCAAAACTGTCACTCGGCGAGTGAGACACCATTCTTCTGATCTTTGTCATTCTTGCTTTTTCACCACCCGACTTGCTTGACAGCATTGTATTGCCCAAGAGCCTTCCAAAACAAATACTTTCAGAGAAAGCGTGTACTTCCACAATTTCCTTATCACAGAAGGCACAAATGGTTAGGTCACTGACTTTCGTAAAGCCCGATCTACCGACAACAATACACGATTCAGGAGGGGCTGTGAACTGTTGTGGGTAGTTTACACAAAACGGCAACTCTACCATTTTCGATTTCCCAGTGGAGATTTGAACTTAATTTATGAAGCACTATATGGGCACGGATAAGGTGACTTCCTATTAGGAAGTGCGCGAGTATATTATTATACCCAACATCGACGACAAAAGCCAAACCCGAGAGACATGCATTATCCCTCGCCGTATTGAATAATCTCAGCTGGAAATGCAGAAAGTGCAGCATGGGTAACTTCATTTCCTTTAACCCTAAAGGGGCCGGGTTATTTTGACCATCTCTCAGCCGGGGGGGGGGGGCGGATTCCGCCCCCCCCCCTAAGATCTCGGCCATCGAGTGACGAAAAATTTTGAAACTCGGCACATGCATAGAGCAACTCTTCCTTAACATACCCAAGAAATTTCATGACTATAGGTCAAAGGGTTCTGGAATTATGGCTAATTAAGTATTCATATGTACAAATGGCAATTCTGCTCTGTGTACACGACGTTTATGCGAAAATTCAGTTTTCACGGCGCGTAGCGCCGGAACATTTTTCGCTATGCGGCAACCCGTGGTCCGATTTTTATGTTTTTGGTATCAAAAGATGCGCAAAGCTCGAGGCTAAAAAGTCATAACAGCTCAGGTCGCGAAAAAATTTTTTTTAGAGGCTATCACGGAAAATGTTGAGGGGGGGGGCGGATTCCGCCCCCGGCCCCTTTAGGGTTAATGATGTGACTTAGGTAGGGCTATGACGTCATATATGACGTCATACGTATCTTCTTGTTCTCATTTGGTAAACAGGTATTTAAGGTGGAGCTGTAACTAAAAACTAAAGACATACTATTGAGGAACGTATGTTGTTGAGCTTTGAAACGGAAACTCTTATTCTTTGCAATTTTAAGCGATGATTTCTCCAATATATTTTTTTCATTGAACAATTTAAGTTGCTTATGAAATTTCATTTTAATTTTAAATTTGAACAAGATGAATTATGCGGGAAAAATAACTTCAAAGACTATAAAAACATTTACTTAAAGTTGAGTTTAGTTTATTGATAGATATTCATCTTCCCTACTGCCATTCTCTGCAATTCTTTTTGATGATTTTTCAATGATTTTTTTTTTTTCAATTCAACATCTAATTTGCTCAGAACATTTAACTTTAATTTCAAAATTTAAACAATTGGAATTAGGCAGAAAATAACTTCAAAGACTGTAAAAACATTAGAAAAACTGAGTTTAGTTCAGTGATAGTTATTCATTTTTTCTGCCTTGTCGCTCTAGAATTTTGAAATGTTAAAAACATCAAGTTTTTGCAAAACTGCAAGTTGACCTAAGTCGTGTTATACAGGGTGGATCAAAAAACCGAAACCGAGATATTATTGCTAGTTGGAACAGAAGTAGGGCAGATGTGAATCAAAGGGAGCTATCCTCTGTTAGGGATGTATTTCCTCTTTAAAATGACACCCTGATCAAGTCATTACATTCACGGTTGACTGAGCAGTGACCAATTTTATGAAAGGGTCTATTGAGAGACTTGCGCCACTTTTCATGGTGAAATCTCTCTTTTTTTCCCACCTTACTTGAGTTGGCAACCATAGCCTTTCACTCTAAAACCACAAAATTGGTCACTGCTCAGTCAACCGTGAATGTAATGACTTGATCAGGGCGTCATTTTAAAGAAGAGATTCAACCCTAACAGATGATATCTCCCTTTGATTTACATGTGCCCTACTTCTGTTCCAATTGGCAATAATATCTCGGTTTCGGTTTTTTTGATCCACCCTATATATACTCATCAGTTAGGTATTATGCATGCCACACCGACGGTAAGATGTTTTCGATATTTGAGACAAAATCACCAGATATGGTTGGTTTGCTTAGGCAGACTCCAACGTGCGGTTTCGTGTGTTTAAGTTGCCTACACGGGACCAACGTCAACAGAGGCAATCGTCAACAGAGAAGCATGGCGAAACCCATTTTCTTTCCTGCAACCGAGTATGGTCACTAAGCGTAAAACGCATGAGTGGAACACATCACGTGATTTATATAATATACCACGTGATTTGAGATAACCAATCCTGGTGATTTTTACATAGCACACGTCGTAGGCTCGAATCCCAGCGATCTTGTTTTTCCTTTTTCAACAACAATTTGATCTTCGTTTCTGTATTTGCGTTTAACACAGTCCTATCTTTTAATGAAATACATTGCAGCTGTTTCTTCCCCTTTCTGGATCTTGAGAATATTTTCAAGGGAAGTGATATCCGAGAATAACTCTGAATTGACTTATGCACACTATGATCATTGACTTTACTTGGTTGCCGAAAAAAAAATAAGCTGGCGGAACATTTATGAGAAGGCCGGTTTTAAATTACAGCCTGCACATACGGTAATGCTTCCCGCGTCTATTCCCTTAAGCCATGTCATAAGCTTGTTGCTGCCAGACGTCTCGCTCAAGAGCTTTGCATATCTAGAGGATATAAGACAACAAATATACGCTTTCGTTTTGAGTCTGCAGCTTTTGTTCGTCTCTAGACATTCCGACCCTGTTATGTTGCTTGAGTGGCCACATGTCGTTGTAATTGAATAACATGATATTTATGTTCTGGTAATAAGGCCAAGTATTATTCAGCGACTTAATCAGTTAAACTTGCTGGTCTGAATAACATGAAGAGGACAACAAACATTGATCGATTTTTTAAGTTGTAGAGGTCAAACAAATCAATAGGCTTATTGCAGGAAAACGGAATCCGGTCGGCCTTGTATATTTGAATCATGAGATCATTTTTCACTGGTTAGGTCTTGTGGTTAGGGCTTGTGACTCGTAATCAGAGGGTCAGGGGTGTGAATCCAGTTGCCGGCCATGTTGTGTCCTTGGGCAAGCCACTTCACCACCACTTGCCTCTCTCCACCCAGGATTATAAATGGGTACCGGCATTAGCTGGGGAACAACCCGAGCTGGACTGGCATCCAATGTCTTGTTCTTGGGCAAGCCACTTCACCCCAACTTGCCTCTCTCCACCCAGGAGTACAAATGGGTACCGGCATTAGCTGGGGAGCAACCTGAGCTGGACTGGCATCCAATGCCTTGTTCTTGGGCAAGCCACTTCACCCCAACTTGCCTCTCTCCACCCAGGATTATAAATGGGTACCGGCATTAGCTGGGGAACAACCTTGGCATCCCATCCAGGGGGGAATATAAACATTCTCTGTCATGTCATGCCAATGGAAACTGGAGATGATCGCCGGCCTGAAAAGCCATATTGGCTCGTGACAGACTTAACAGTTTATCAAATGTGTTGACACTGTATTTGGCTTTCTGTACACTGTAAAAATGGTGCTTAGGATTTAAACACATTTCTAAACACTTATTCTGTACCCAATTTTTCCACACGTTTAGCATCATGATATGTTTAGAATGTCCTTTTTCTGTGACTCGCATTATCCGTTTGATGTTCAAATAAATATATATTTATTTTAGCATTTAAACACCTTCCGCATTTAGATATACAATCCTACATAATGTCCAAAAAAAAAACACGTTTTTAGTTTCACAACATTAAAAAGTGGTAAACATTTAGAATTGAAACACATTCCTAAACGTTTTAAACTTTAAACACGTTCTGATGTGTTTAAATGTTAAACACTGTTTTTACAGTATACCTTTCTAGAACACCCAACCCTGTTATGTTGCATAAGGTGTCACACTGCCGTGGCTCACATTTTAACTGTCGCAGTTGTAGCAACTCTTCGTCTTCTGACCATCAAGTGAAGTGGTCTCGAGCCGGCATTTGCTGGAGCAGGTTTCGTGTAATTCAATCACTTCATGGAGGCGAATGCTTTTCTTTGTTGGAGATACACTGGCAGCTCGGATAAAATTGTGCCCGCACTTATTAAATTTAACAGCAATCTGTTGCCACGACCCATACTCACGTTTCGGGCCAAAAGGGTGTGATCTTACGCATGAATATAAATCATGCAGGCCCTTTTGTGTTTCATGATGTTGTGATGTGATCCCATATTATTTGCTTTATTAAGAACCAGTTGCATTAAGAAAAGTACCATAGACAATCGGACGTTAAGATTCAGTCGTATCTGAGAGAGAAGCTTCTTTGTCCAACTGTTTAAAGACAACCAATTTCAATTTCAATTTCAATTTCAATTTCAATTTCAATTTCAATTTCAATTTCAATTTCAATTTCAATTTCAATTTCAATTTCAGTTTCAACTTCAATTTCAATTCATTGGTCCTTCCGGGAAATTTGTTTTGTCACATGCAATATATAAATAGATAATTCATTAATATAATCCAGAACATTTAAATAAGCAAATTACTAAAATAATACTTACGATTACTTTGAAAATAAATATTTAAGCATATCAGTCAAAATGACAGATCCGGAAAAAACATTATGAAAATGAAAACCTGACTGCGTTGGAGATGGGAATAATGAGATATGTGTAGTTAAAGAATGTTTGTTGCATCAGTGCTGATCATTGAGGAGACGTATGGAAAATGGAAAATGTGACCAATCATAGCTGAACGTGTTTCTTTTCTAAACCTTTTCCTCAATTAATACATGAGAGCTCCCATTGTTGTGTGACAAAGTGTCGATCTGTGGAATGTTTTATTAATTGCTAGAGATATGTGTATATAGACAGGAAAATAGCTACAAAAGTGTTTTCGGCATTTTTATGTCAATGTATTTTCTTAAAAATCCTGGGTCAGATGGGGCCTGGCACTTTTCCGGGACTAGCGGCACTTTTCCGGGTCAAAATGAGACATTTCCGTGTTAACCAAATAATTTGGAAAACAGTCAGAGAATTGTCATTTTGAGCCCAACAATGTCATTTGTTTTAAAAGAAAAAGTGTCATTTGACACGAAAAGGGTCATTTTGACCAGGAAAGTGTCAACTTGACGCGGATTTTTTTTAATGATGTAAGACACGGTGTTGATATTCTGTGACCCAGGCCTTTGAAATATACACTGTGCGTTATATCGCCGATTCAGAGGCAATAGTCTGTATTGCTTGGATAAGTATGAGTTAACCTAAGTTGTGCATTCATTGTTCGAATTTCAAATGACAAAGAACGCCCCCCCCCCCGAGATACATGCAATGCATAAGGTCTATGTTGTTAGTGAATCTGACATTGCACTGAATTTAGGCGGCATACTGACTACAGTGCATAATAAAGCCATTGTGATGAATGCAGACATATTAAAGTGCTCCAATAAAGGTCAGAACCGTCGTTATTAAGCAAGACCTAGACTTTTTATTAGGGGGGGGGATAAATTGTCATCATGACATCCAAATGCAAGCCCATTCGGCATACGAGCTTATGAATAACTCATATTTAGTAAACGCATGTTTTGAGTTCTGAACTATGCATTTTCTATGCACGTCTTATAGACCTCAATCCAATAAGGAAAATGGGTTTTCATCTGTTCAACCATAAACACCATGGAACGTTTGGTCTCGTTTCATTGGTTAATTTTTTTTCAAATCCCTATGCGAAATGTCGTAATGCGAAACATACTTAGAAGACATTGAAATTATCTCCTTAATATATGGTGTCTCCCTACGACATAACTTATGACGAGCCAAATGTCTCCTGAGGGGTACATTAACGGGAATATATTGAACTCCAAAAATAATGATCACCTCAATAATTTAAGAATTAAGATACAAAATAGTTCACATGTTTTAACATTTATTTTCTCTTCTAAAGATCGACAATGCGGTGCATTTTTTTACTAATTTTTTTTACATCAACTTGTTTTTGTTATTCGGATAAAAGTAAATTTTAAACAAAATCCAGTAAATCCTGAACCTGAATAATCCACCATATCCTGGGTTTTTTTCATGAACAAAAAAGACGATGAATTATCGATGAAAAGAGCAACAAAAAAGAAATTCGAAACGACATTTTTCTTCGCTGAGGAGTGATTATCGGCTTAATACTGACATTTATTGACATCACATTCGTATATTCTGCAGCGTTTTCAATGGATAATCGCTATGAGTATGTCAGAAAGATTTGACATGGATCTACGTCATCAAAGGTTTAAAATAATAGTATTAAAATCTAAAGGTTAATCCTGCCGTCATTTGAGATAGGCGCCCTTCAATTTTTAATGTTCACCAGAGGAAAAAGAAAGTCCTTATATTGATTGTCATAGCATCAAACAGATTGAATGTCTCCTTCTTCAATAACTTTGGGTTTGTTTTCAAAATCTTTCTAACTTTACTTGTTCGTAATGAGTAATGAGCACGAAGTTTCTTTTGGTGGAAAAGTAAACACGTATCCCACTCACAATTTGGTTCCTAATTGCTAAGTAGCGCCAGTATTACACCCGGAAGAAGGGACACTAGGGCCCTGTGTAGCGGTTCGCGATATTTTTCTTCTCAAAAAATGCCAGTTAAAATATTGGGGAAATATATGCCAAATGATGGGTGAATAGTTGACACGTTCAACTTCTGGGCAATAAGGCCTATACATATTGCGTTGTTTATATTTTACTCAACGAAACATTTGCCCAATATTTTTACAGTGTGGATTTCGAAAAAAAATTCCCTTCAATTAAAATAACTCTTACGATATATTTGGAGAAGAAATAAGATGAAAAATGGACATGATTTCGAAGCAAGATCTTTCGATCACAAATTCATCCCATTATCCTTAAGGGTATTGTGGCAACCTGACGACATCTGTTCCTTAAATTTCTTCAATGTACCTGGTCAACTAATTAATATCCTGCGACATCATTGTTCTTTCCTCATGAACAAACAAAATACTCTCTAAGATACTGATGAAAATATCTCTTCCTTCGAGTGTGATACTGGCGCTACCAAATTTCTACTGTGAAATGAAGACAATAAAGTCTTAATGTTCAAAATTGAAAGAAATTAGTTTTCTACTGATTATGTTGGGTCGGTTACTCTCAATTTTCATTTATTGTGCCAGTAGGCAGGTAGACTTCATCTGTAAACGTTTGAAGTAAATGCACCACCGAATACTGAGAATGTAAAGTCGGCTATGTTTGTCTTCCCACAAATGACCGGTGCAGAAAGCGGATACGGCCACGTAAGCGTCACCAAGGCAGCGCGCCAAACTGCCAAACGCGGCGCCATTAAACCAACACATGGTCGTCCGTTGGCCATTTATATCGGGAAGTCTGTCGGACGGCTGTACAAATTAGCACAATAAGTCTACCAAGCCATGTGCGGTATGTGTTTGGGTAGAGTTATCAATTCTTTCGATTGTCTACTCGACTCGAGATGTCCGACTCTGTATTACGTGATCACAGGTTGGGTAGAGTTATATACATGCTCGAAGTTCGCTACTTGATGTTATTTTTTTCTCCAATATGTCAAAGGTAAAGCGAAAGGCCGGATGCGAATCTTTACTTGAGTAAGCCGCAAGCTGATAGTGTAACGTACTCGTTTATTCACAAGTGTGTTATGAAGCAATGCTTTATAACATGTTGCATGAATCAGCATATTGCTACATGTACGGCAGCATGGGCGTCGCCATAATTTGTTCTGGGGAGGGGGCACATCCCATTTCCCCCACAATCCTTGTACTTTCTCTATCTTATATTCTCAATTATTTTTCGACGGTGGTAGTGGGAAATTTAACCCCCCCCCCCACACACACACACACCCCAAGTTGACACCCCGGCAGCCACCCATTTTGTTAAATGTGTATTACATGTATATGACTTCACCTTTTTTTTCTTCTTCTTTTTTGTGGCTACCCCTCCCCCATCCTGGCGACGCCCATGTACGGGAGCCTCAAAGTGCCTGATAATATTGCAAACTCGCACCTGGTCTTTGTTTATTCACACTTTAGTTGGATCCATACAATTTTACAATTTACATAACTTTGTATTTAAAGGAGGGAGATATCACATATGGCACTTTTTGTACCAATATGCTGGTGTATGCGACATGTGATAAAGCATGCGATACCTGCTGATATGCACAATAGATTCGAACCGGCCAACCAAACCCGATAGCTCGGTGGTCGAGTGGTGTGACATCTGCACTAGAAAGCAGGTCGTGGGTTCGAGTCCCACCCGAGTGATTTGTTGTAATAAAGCAATGCTTCAGAACCCATACGAAAAAAGACGAATAACATTACAGATATGAGGTTCTCCAAAAGACTCTTTTCTAAGAAGCAGTTCTTTCAACATGATGAGAGCAAACAGAGCGCAGCGAAGCAAATAAATAAAGCTTTAGAACGCTAAACCCAAATCCGACACAGGAAAGCCCCACCGCTTGGCAAAGAAGCCCAAGAGACCTTGTGCGGATCGCGGAGATCTTTCCAATCGTTGATGTCAGGATTGGAAATAAGTGAAGTGCCCGGGGCTAAACATTCACAGCATGTAAACAGCGAAAATGTTTCAGCACTTGGTGCCATTAGCGCTTGGTTTGCTGCCAACACTTGTAACGTACGGGTTCTAAATAAAAGCTGTTTGCTACATAACGAACGGCTGCACTCAGCACGTCGTATCACAGTGCATTTACTGGCCACTTGAAATGCTACTACTCATCAGACGGACGCTTTCACGGTTCTTTTGATTCGACCTGACGTCTTCTCGAACAGATGAATGATTACAAGCTGCTTGTAACTGCATCGTTAGCTTTCAACTCGAAGTTACTTTATATTTATTAAGACACATCGTCACTTAAACACCCTACGTTGTTAAATTGTATAAAACGAAGGAACTGGAGCCGAATAATGTTCTGAGTCCATTAAGATCTTAAACAGGTAAATGGTGGGGGATTCTACTCTTTAATTGATCAGCTTGCTTGCCATGCAGCAGTGCTGAAAGCTTAATATGATCACTTTGACGTATAGATTTTGAGGTTTACTCCAGTCCTCGCCAGGGCATCACATGAAGCTTCCATATAAATGATTTACTGACACATGCCATACTATGCATGCCATTTATCAAACAGTAAGTGCTTGCGTCAAGACTTTAGAAAAAAAGTTTGGCAGGAAGTTTCCTTCATTTTTTGAATGGACTTATTTGTATGGTAAATGACACTCTAAAGCATCCTGTAAAATTATGGCACCACGTGTGTAGTCATGTTCAAGAAAAGTGGTATTTTGTATAAATTTCCAATGGTGGTCGGCCGACCACCATTGGAAATACCTAACTATTTTTCAACTACTGCTCCAGATTTACTATTTTTTTCAGTCCAAATTTTGTTTGCTATTTGTTACATGTTCATGAACGGGTGCAGGCCAGCTAGACTGGTTTCCTTAACCTTACAATTTTCCGGCATCTATAAATTGATCCATTTCATCTTTAATGGAGTCAGGGAACCAGACTACTTGAACATTTTTGTTTTTCTTGTTTTTTTTTCTCCAGCATTTCCGAACACAAAACTTCAAACATGTCAGTGTAACAATATTTGATATATTATACTAACCCCTCAAATAGTTCATTTCTGAAAGTTACAGCAAAAACCAATGATGTACATTCCCTTTAAAGCCTGTTTCAGGATTTACATGAGCCTTCGCGAGAAGCCACAGATACTCTGTTAGTCTTGCCTTGGTCATTGCAGGGTGACATTCTACCCTCATTTCCTTGGATAACACAGCCGTTCCCTGAAAAGCTACAAGTATACGAATATTCTGACATAACAAGAGCAGAAAAGCCAATGATGGAGACAGTTCTAGTAATCACTGAGCAAGACAACATCATTTAGGCTGAACAAGACCAAAGTTACGTTTTGTCTCTTCTGTTAAAGGGAAGGTACAACATTTGCAAACATCAAAAAACGAAATGATCAAATTATCACGAAAGATCTCACTGGATTGTTAGGGAATGACAGCCTAAAGCATCCTTTAAAGTTGCGGCTCCTGGTGTGCTGACATTTTCAAGAAAAAGTGTATTTTTCCAACGCTGGTCGGCCGACCAGCGTTGGAGAAAACTGGCTTTTTTCAAAAAGTGCTCCTAATTTTTCATATTTAGTTCGTCTGCGGTCTCTTTGCAATTGATTGCACACCTGTGAAGACTACAAGCCTGCTAGACTGATTCTCATGATCCCAAAGTCTATACATTTCTCCGGTTCATCTTAAGGGGCGTCAGGGAACCAGACTACAAGAATATGATTGGTTTTCTTGGTTTTCCAGCATCTACGAACCCAAAACGTGAAACAAGTCAGTTTAACAATATTTGCTATAACATACTTATCCTCCAAATCCATTTATTTCTGAAAATTGCAGCAAAAGCAAATGTTGTACATTCCCTTTAATTGTAACAATATTGTACCAAAGACAAATGAGATTTAAAGCTCTAGAACAAAAGTAGACAGACATGGAAACCGCGACTTGGTATTCAAGGTGCAAAATTCTCCAACTAAAATTGTATTATATTTTGATTTGTCGATTCTTGAATTCTTAATTGAAAGATCTTGCTTTTTGGACAAGCGTTTTATTGTTCATTATTTAAGTAGCGGAGAGAGCCCCACACCCATTTTACTTTAAATATATTTACATCTTCGCAATTCGTTCATAAATTCAGTTTATTTTGAGAAGAAAATAAAGGAAAATCCAACATGGAGGATTTCCACAAGACTATAAAGTATGCACTTCAGGAGAGTGACCGATAGTATTGTGTATCTTTAGAGTTGATGTTGTTCACCGACATTATAACATACCTCGATATTTAATTTTCCTGAGCATAAAACACACATGACAAACCCCAAGGCTCTGTAAACTCACTGTACTGATTCAACAGCCATTATCTCCTTTTCATCTGGAAGATGTTTGCGCCTGGAGAAGTCGGTACCCCAAATTAAGGCAGACTTCGTTATCTGTGTTTCCTTCTCGGCTAGTCGAAAGGAAATGTGGTTTGATTCGGTGCGCACGAGTGGATTTGCATCTCAAAACCATCTTCGGATCTAATAAGGTCTACAACATGAGTGGTACAGTGTTATGTGTACTCTCTACCTAGAAGTTTTTTTCGTCACATTCTTCGCCAGCCCCTTCGCCTTGCCTTCACACAGCGTGCCGCCTATTCTAGCGCGTCTTGTCAAAGCGCTTCTACTTCCTTCTTGCTTCGGGCTTGTCTCTTTACCAGGCGTTTTGTGATGGATTTGTACCGCAACTCAACAGTGTTTAATGTTCAGTCGATGGACTTACTGCATCACTGTGTGTTCAGGCTGTTTATACGTCTGAGTTGTGTAGTGGAGGACTAAATGGGGTAGTGGTCGTGACAAGTTTGGCCTAGTTGGACAGGGAGAATGGACAAGTGGAGTGGTTAAGAGAGTCTAGATTTACAAACATCAACCGAGGCATTCTTGAAGGCTCAACATAGGATTCAGCGGCTTGAAAGTGAAGTCATTGATACACTCTTTCAAGAACATTGAAGTATACCATTTGCTGTGCAACGGAACAAGCTTGGTGGTTGGCTGTTGTGCCAGTGAGCAACCCACACACTGAGCATGTTTTGACATGATCTTCAAGGCACAAAAGCCATGCACTGTGTACATAGGACCGAAGCAATTTACAAATCGGATAGTAAAACCCGCAAAGCTTCAAAATAAATGTGCAGGCCTACTTTCTGTCGTCTACATTAATGCACAAAACATGAAAGGTCCAAATCCATGCCAGTCAATCCAGATACGTTGTATGAACACCACACTCTATCCATGAATACACAATCTTCTGATCGCAGTTTGTGACATGCAGGCTTTAACTTTTGTTACAACTTACTCGAGTTTTGCTTTAAGGAGCTTACCTAGCCCGGTAACTGAAGGTACATGAAAACAGGATTACAGTTTCGCTTGCAATGCTCACCCGAATGGCAATCGTAATTTGACACCTGCGAAATTCTCGTGGTAAGTCTGGCACATTGTCTCGGAACTATATTTTTATTCTCAGACGTTTAAAGTACCCTGATTCGTCACTGGTTTCACGAACGAACGGGCATGTCAAATCGAATGGAAAACACGTTTCGAGGTAATCGCAAGGGACGTTTTCTTATTTCGAACTGCAAAATGTACCACAATGCATCTACTCTATGCAGTAAATAAAACGCCTGACATGCGTCAAAATGTGTCCGTCCCTTTGTGAAAAAGGAAATCTCATTAATTTTGATCTGTGGTTTCGCCCTCTCGATCAGTTTATCTCGTGCACAGAATGTAAGCGAATCTTCGTGAAAACGCGAAATGCAATTATGGAGCTGCCTGCCCCCTACAACATTAATGTTGTTATGGTGTTACGCAGGTTCTGCTTCTAGGAGCAAGTCCGAACAGTTGAGTGCGATGTTTTAAAGCAAAAACAAAAGAAGAGGAAGAAGAAGTAGAACAAAATAGAAACTGAAACGAATGTGAAAACGGTGACGACTTTGCAGTAGTTGAGTATTTTGTCTCGACAAAGCGGAGCAATAATAACCGTAAGTTGACATCAGGACAGTAATGCATCACTAAATCGCCACCAAGCATATTATAAATGCTAATCATTTTCAATGTATTCCCACTGTATAATACAAAATATCGATTACAGATTTTGCAACCCTGTTGATGGCACCTCCTCCCAGGCATAGATGGTTAAAGGGAACAAATACTGAATATCGTTTGGCTTGATTTGTGTCTGCGTTGTTATGGGTACACGCCGGCAGGCATGGCTATGATGACTCGTCGTTGTTATATCACCTGGCATGATACACTAGTCAAACACAGTGGCAGCAAGCAATCGATGCGCTGTGTTTACATGCTGGTGAGTTGGGGAATTTATATGGATATTTGGATAGACAGAGAGGTTAAATTGCTGCGGCGTATAGATACTAGTATTACGTGTGCAATAAAAGCATGACCTTCTTTTGATCCTAAACAACTCGTTCATAATGTCGATACAGCACTGGAGCCGGTAGCGAAAGGCGCGTGCTGCGGCCGAAAGCAGGCTCCCCCTGCACACCTCCTCGATCGTTTGGCGCAACACACGATCGTGTTGGTGTGCAATGACACCAGGGGTGATCCTGCATCCCTTCAGAAGATTTCAGCGGGGTTACTGTTTTAGCCGTTTTTCGGCTAACTTTGACAGATTTTTGTTGTTGTAAAAAACAGAGTTTGACAGAAAATTTGACAGAATGGATTTTTTGGGGGGCAGATTTATGGCAGAAGTCTGCCAAAATGGTTATTGGACAGAAAAACACTGCAAATTTGAAAATAATGGCACATTTGTTTAAACAAGCTTCAATTTTTCCGAACAAACCCTTGCATATAATGGAACAGGTTGGCTGGTCTAGATGCTGAGGTTCACTGGGAGCCCAACCTCGTCCCCAGGGTGTCGAGCAGTACGCGCCCACTACTACCTGCTCTCTCACCCTGGTATTGGATCATTTGCATGTGCAAGATTTTTGCACACGTATTCAAATGAGGAACAGTCTGGTGCCTGGATATGCGTTACACATTAGCGTTTGTTTTTGTATGCGGTGTCTTGGGTAGAAACAGAGTCAATTCGTAGCAGCGCGAGCACAGCGTGAGTTACGAAAACACGATTTTTGAAATCAAACTGTTACGATCTTATCGAGACAACATGCAGTATCATATTTCATATTAATATGAGCAAATTGGAAAGGAAATTATTATTTTCGAGAAGGCGTGGACAAATGATCGCGAAAGCACGTACTGCACGTTGTGAATAATAGCACCAAGTACACGATAAAAATCCATTACTAGCCAATTGCGGTATCCAATCAGGATACAGGAAGAAAGTTTCCTATCCAGGGTTTACTATTGGAAACGCGGTTTGAAATAAAGTAAGCACTGGGGACGAGGTTGCTGGGAACCTGACTTGGTCGTGACGCAACCGCGTTTTGCTGAAATTTACGCAATCATTTCATAACATCTTTATATCACTATGGATCTATGGTTATAATGTATTTTGAACCTTAATTAAGGCATTACTACAAATATCTGCATGTGATTTTAAGTGTTTGTAGTGTATTTCGAGATATTCTGGGGAATTTGGCAGATTTTTGATCAATCTGACAGATTTTTGAAGTGCATTTAGCAGAATTTGGCCATGACCTTATGGTCACCCTGGATTTCAGCCGGCGCACGCGCTTTCCGCAAGAAGGATTTTTTTGTGTGACACGTACTAGCTTGGAAATTTTTTCCCCGATAATTGCATCGTGTTGGTGTTGTATATCAATTGGTATTATTAATGGCATAATTAACTTACATGGTAAAACAAAATATGAAAATACTCATCATGCAATTCACATGTTTTGTTAAAGATTATTGCACTATACCTTATTTTTAAATTACTAGACGTATCCTAGTTTATTTCTTACATATTGCAAAGAATTACTGTTCTTAGAGTGTTAAACATGAGGCAAAACTAGTTAATATTCAGCAGAATTGATTACTAAATTGTCAACACTACGCGAACATTTTACTTAATACACCTCGTAAAACCTGCCACTTCTACTTATGCACACTGTCATGACTTAATATTAAATAAGTATCACTTATGTTATTAGAGAATCCAGCATTCTCACTGCACGGCGATACAATGCATTACAACACGCGGGTACAAATTAGGCAGTGCACATGCGAACAAAAATTCTGGCTGTTGAATACTTGGCACTGCTGGCCACAAACGGCAGTTGCTCATTCCATTGTACGCTTGATTGGTTTATGGCAAAGCGAAGCCAAATTGGCATGAAAAAGAGCTGTAGGGGATCCCTAGGCTCACGAGGACTGCGCCATATAAGCGATATATGATGGCCATGTTCTTCCTTGTAGCCCCAAAAGGAAAGGCCAAGGCGTTTGGGAAAAAGGCGGATTATTTTACAGCAAGAAGCAAACAAACCACGTCACTTTACTTCGAAAGTGATGTACGTCCAACAGTTGCCAAGCTGTATCGGTTTTATATTACGAAGGGCAAAGCTTGAGTGATGTTCCTTACAAAAAAAATGACAGATGCGTGCGAAAAAGGATTATCAAACAGTGAATATTGTTATCAGGAATAAAGAATTAGTGGTACTGTACCTCGGGCAAACTGAACTTTGAATGCATAATATTGACAGTAACATTTTCAAAACAAAAAGGTAATAATAATTATAACAGTGCTGGTTATTTAATACATAAATAGCGTGGACAGAAAATACGTTGTAAATGCGCACTGCCATTTGTAAATACAAATTAAGACAATGATGCATTTATCAATCAACTCTTGTTCAAAGAAATCAGAGACTGTTTTTTAATTTTTCTGAATCATTTCAACAGCAGAGTCCACTAAGTTATACTTTTTACTGATTATTTTAATTGACCTTTATGCTAAATTTTTCATTTGTGCACTATTTAATTCTCGTTTTGAAATGGAAAACGATAATTGTTTCAAGATCTAGAAGAACAATTGAACATTCTGTAAAATTTGTTTTTATTTATTTAAATTGATATTGGCTCGTTAAGCCTGCAAAGATACAGCATCCGTGAATTTGTACACAAGACCAACAACACTGTGCATCCAAAAACCCAATAGCACACTGCCAACAATGCCTTTAGCAATTGAACACTTTTATAAACACTCCCCTGCCTTCAGTTTGAAGCCATGTTTAAATACTTAGAGTATTGATGGATAGTGTTTAGCCATTGAACATTGATGTTTAGGAATTGGACACGTGATGTGTAGCTTCTAAACATGTTTACAGCATGATAACAGAATCTGTGTTTAATTGCTTAACACAGTTTTTAGAGCATACTGTTGCTTGAATAACAAGGTGCGAATACAGAACGTTTTGCATATAGATGAAAGTTTAATAGGATTTTCAATCCCAAAACAATGTCCAGACCTCCCCTTAATTTGGTGCAGCAAGTAGCTAAGCAATAGTCTTTAATTATATACTCACCTCCAGGCAGTGGTATTTAATTGCGTTACCCCCTCCGCTGAGCCAATCAACATTATTTTCTCTCGAATCTCCCGTGAAATTACGTTCGATTGAGGCGCCGAATTCGAGAGCGAACGCACAAAATAGGAACCCATTCGGCGGCGAACGAGAAAAGGCCCGGCGAATGTAATAGAAGTTGAGCTGGTACTAGAATGCTGATAGGCCATGGATTTCACGTCAATCTTGACGCAACATCGAAGTCACCTGTGATGTGAAAGCTCTTGATACGGAGAATCCGTACAGCTGCTCCCGATAGTGACCGGCCGAAATGGTCGCTTCGAGCTATTTGTCTGCAGACAGACTAATAAAAAAAGAAGCACCGATATCATGAGTTCTTTTCCGGTACTACACTCTGAAAAAAAAAAAATCCCTTCAATGTTTACTCGAAAACATACACATATGCATTGAGCTAACTATGGTTGTAGATGGCAAGATGGGCTTATTATTAGGTATAGTAACAATGCAGTGGCGATGGCGCACATGAATATCATGAGCAACAAACCGTGTTGTAGCGAATTGATAAAACGAATTTAAAATGCCACTGCACAACACCATTAACCGGGGGAGCCGATGGGTTAATATGTTTCTGTAAACAGCGCCTGAAAGGTTGCTTCTGCCCAAGGTAACGGTGGTCAACCTTATTACGCCCTCAATATGAAAGCTTTTTTTTAATCACCTTAATTCCCCCCTCTACACGAATAGCGTCATGTAGTTTTATTGATGTCCACCTACCCGATCCTCTCTCTCGTTTTGAAATATTTAGGAGAAAAGAACGATTTTTGGATTTAGGTTTGATGCATTTAACCCAAGTGACAGAACAAACATGTCTGTATGGCTGACTTTTTCCTTAAATGCAATCGCATTGTTACTGTGAGCGATGTGGTCCAGTGGTTACGGTGTTCATCTCACGTGCCATGGTACGTGGTTCAAACCCTGACGGGGAACATGGGACTTGTGTTCTTCGGCAAGACACTTTACTACAATTGCTTCTCTCCTCCCATGAGTATGAATGGGTACATGTAAAGGTATAAAGACCAGAGTGCGATGATCTCGAGCTGCTGCAAAAACTTGTAATAATTGTGAAGCGCTTTGAGACCTATGATATAAACGCTTTAATAAGAATTGCAAATTAAATATTCATTTTTCATAATTAGTTAATTCTAAAATTCAAATAGTTTGACTATTTCCTGTTTTTATAGTTCATTGCACTTACGATTTCCTCATTAATTGGTCAGTTGTTTTTTTCCAAACTAAGCCCCGATTTTCGTTTACCCGACAACCAGAGCCAGCAACCTTCTCTTAATTATGATCAGTCGTGACTGCGTTTATTGTACTTTTTTTTCAGGCATTTACAGCCGGTAACGTTATGAGAGGAGGATTAAAGCAAACTAATTGTTGTTGCGTTTAATTAAAATACTGGCTCCTGCCCAAAATATTTTCCCAAGAAACAAGTAAACAAGGACAAAGTTTACGCGGTTGGAAAGATAAAAATATGGATAATTTTGTCGATTATCTCAAGGAGTGAAAAATACCTCTAAATCTCTAAACATTTACATCGTGACATCACGTAGCTAAATGAGACTTGGAGGTTGCATGGTGGAACGATCAATAAGTTAGAGGTTTGTGGTAACACCATGTGGATATATCTTTTTTTGTGAGTATGTGTGTTTCTGAAAAGAACCTGTTGGGTTAACTCGACGCTTCGAACGGTATGCTCTGTTCGTTCGCAGGCGAATGCCGGACTCTAGCTATAGCTACTATCGGCTGAATCAGAATCATGTCCCGAATGCTGATTTTGGGATTGTTTCACAAGAGGGCGCCATGAACAATATAACGTGGCAAATTTGAACTGATAATGATCCAGAATGTTTTGTTTCCTCGAAATATAGCGCATTCACAGATTTAAAACTTCATCGGGTTAGTTGTTGAGCATCCGCTTTAGATTTTGAGCATTTCTGCTGCTTCAAAACATAACAAAAATGTACAAGTGAAAAACGTTCCATCCAACCTTTCAGGCTTCAAACTTGCTTTCACTTAACCCCTGGTGATCAGCTTACATGTGTGGCGACTTCTCACCGGTGAATATCTGATGAAGTAATTCGACTTCAGTCAACCAAACTATAAAACATGTAAAGTACATGAAGTGTTCCACTCTTAGCTGAGCAGCATCTTAAGACATCACTCAAGTGTTAACCAAATCTTCTTTGGTGTCGATGCGTGAACAGTTCAAAGTGGTCGATTCGATGCACTTTGCTGCTGTTATCTTAGCATACTGTTTTAGCATTTTAAAGTCTAAGGAATCAATAATCCGAAATGTCAACGTAATTCCAATTGGCGTAAGACGTAAATGAATCATCTCATCGGATGATTTCATGGTTGAATGAGAAGGTTACTGGCATCTCGAAGATTGCTTTTAAAATTTCATCCGCGAGCGTCAAAGCAACAAGGAATGTCATTATATTTTGATCAATAGCGTCCGTGAGGTCGTTTACACTTTCTGAGGATTCCACTACATTGCAGCTGTTTTACCTCTGATTTCGTCCGGTGATTTGTTTTTGTAGAAATAAATACTTTGTGTCTCGTTGATTCAGAAATGTGTTAGGCCGAGGGATTTTGTTCTAAACCTTCATTAATTATAGCCGAATGTACAGTGTAATTTAATAAAACAAGATTCAACTGAATGACACACGTATAATGAGTAACCACATAAAAAAATATAGGTATGGTTTGAAAGATACGGCTTTTAACTTTAAAATGAGACATCAAACGTTCATTTTTTACAAATTTATGAGTAATTTTCCAAGAGAGGTCAAATTGACCATGGGACCAAGCTTTTGATTTTAGGAATTGGGACAAAGGTAGCCTAACTTGTGTTTAGCGAATAAACACAATACTAAACACTTTCTTGCTATTACTTTGCTGGGGGAATAGCCGGTGTCCCCCCCTACCCCCCACCCCGGCACTCTCCGTCAATGTTGCTATGTACCAATATTATACGGACTAGGCGATTTTGACTGAAAATAACTCAAATTTTAGATTATAAAGGCTACTTTGAAAACAAACTCATTCCGGTTGAACTCAAGTGAAATCTGCATCTTTTTCCAGTTGAATGAAGCTCTCCCTCAAACGTCTGGTCCCATTGACCATCCCGAACAATTGAATTGTTACTGAACTACAGTGATGTTCTTGTTATCTTTGGAAATGAGAAAGCATCACCTCAGAGTGTAATTGGATGTAATGTCTGAACAAAATGGTATCTTTTTAAGCTGAAGCATGCTAAGGCATCCATTTGCCCTGTTTGGATAAGTGCGATGACGCTGCCGACAAAACACATCAGAAAGTCCATGCTTTTAAGAAAATAGGTCGATACAGCAGACTAATATAATTAATAACTCTATTCTAGGTTAACTGAACTGCTAAGTCTTTGTGCACGATTTGGAGAACAAAGACCAGGCATTGCGACAAAAGAGTGGAAACATAGCGTTAAAAGGAAGACAATTTGAAAGAGAGTTGAGTATTATCCATCATTCAATGTCCGTGTAGTAAATGGCATTGTATCTCTCTTGCAGTGTACTCTGGCCGAAACTACAAAAGGTTTTTAATGTAATTTACTCCAGTGATTATAATGGCATGCTCGCAATGTGTATACTACTTTGACGATCACAATAGAAACCATTGCTAAAATTTTCATACTCGCGCTCAGTGCTTAATCAACTAAAATGTAACGCACCTCAAATTTAGAGTGCTGGCAACTTGCGACCTAGACTTGTTCATGTTGCCTGATTTAACTTAACTTTTCGATTAATTCCAACTTTGTTATGATATTCCTCGATTGTTTTATCAGAGCAGAAAAAGCTGTCACAATACAATCCATTTGTTTGTATTTGTATATTTCTTTCTGGTTATGAAACCGAGGATTCCTCAAAAAAGCTTGAAAGCCCGAAGAAACCTGTAGAGAGGAGACAATGAGAAGCAATTGCAGTTTTAGAGGTAGACAGGAAACCGCAGAACAAAGGATTATTCAAAGTCTAGAATATATTCAACTAGGCCTCCATAACAGTCCTGAATCCTCCAATTGTAATACGATTTTGCACACCCCTAGGGAGTTAGGTTGATTAAGAGGGACCGTGGCTTTCTGTCACACTATATTGTTGGTAATTGATTGATCACAACCCTATGTTTTAATGTACATGTTCCCCGATATAAACCTGGTGTGACGATGCCCCTTTTTATTGCATCTGATGAAGTAGTTGTAGCTACGAAAAATGATGCAAACTTTCACTCCAATCAGTTTACATATTTGATTTTAGTTTTAGAGGTGGGAGGAAAATCTCAAAATCATATTTTTGGGAAAACCCACGGAATCAGGTAGGGACTGACAACCAATCCATACGTGGACCAGGACAGGAATTAAACTCAGGCCACAGCGGTGGAAGGCGAGGACAGTAACCACTGTACCAACCTGACTACCGAGTAGTTGAACCACTTTCGAAGACTACTTCTATTTGTGTATGTTTATGGTACATCTCTCGACTATTTGGATATTTAAAATGAAGGCTGTTTTCAGAGGGGAAAAACAGCCTTTGATCGAAGTCCAAG
>JASAOE010000434.1:0-50000 GCA_029964075.1 Patiria pectinifera
TTAACTTGAAAAGTACTTGAGTGATTTAAATAACAAGTTTAATAAAAGAAAGCTTAATGGCTGGGCTTTCATATCCTACATTTTGAAAGTGTACGAGTTGGTATAATAATGTCCAACTGATGGTTAAAGTTGACAGAGGTACGAGTTGACCTGTTTCCGGTAAAACTTCATTCCCAAATTGGTCCGGCCATTTTGGTTTCGTTTTTTTTCTCACTTATCCTGTACAGGTTAAACATCTGTTTCTCTTTGACAAATGACAAAGACACACAACGTAACCCTGAAATCTTTTCACATCGGTAATGGACCGATCCAGTAAGCCCCGCCCACTGCGCACGTGGGCAAATTAACACGTGCTCCTCTCCAATGCCACACTGCATTTTCCTGCCGCGCGCATCATACGCGCGTGCACGCATGTCGGACTTTTGTGCACGCATGTCGGACATAAATCACGGCTGTGATTGGTCAGAACACCATGGGGCGGTGCTTACTGGATCGGTCCATTGACAGACCTCAGAGCAGTTTTCTTCACAATAGTTTCAAATGAGAGATATCGAAAACACACCGCTGGCTTACGTAAGTGAGCTACTAGGTAAACATTGCAACAGTAAACAACATTGGCTTTGACTTATGTTTGTTATATTTATTTTCAGCAACAATTCCTTACTTGTTATTCAAATTGGGACAGTAAAAACAAATTCACTTGCTTGAAGTGTGAAGGAAAGCAAGGTGGTGGTATCCCTAACAAGTCTGTCTTTTAAATTTTAGATCGGATTGATTAGATCGCTCAATAAAACCGAGGGGCGCTGTGGTCCACTGATTGCCGTGTTCGACTCGTGTGCCGTGGTACATTGATTCGAGCCCTGACGGGAAACATGGTGCTTTTGCTCCTGGGCAAGGTACTTTACTATGATTGCTTCTCTCCACCAAGGAGTCTAAAGGGTACCAGGGTACCTGTGAAGGTAGAGACAAAATTGTGCTGATCTCAAACTGCTGCCGGATCTCATTCCTGATGAACAGGGATGATAACTGTGCTGCACATTTGATCATATTCATATAGAATTTGAGCGATATAAATGTATAATCTAATTATAACAATGAAGGTCCTTGAACTGCCATGTCAATTGGGCCGGGCGCGTTGACGTTCAGCCCAAGTCAAACGGCAAATAATCATGTCACTGTGGTTCAAATAGGTGGAGTCTCAAGCTTTTGTACCTGAGGGAAAATGCTGAAATTTACCTTTAAACCTGGGATATAACCCAGAGCAGTGTCGAATCTAGCAGATTGCCAGCACTTGTGATGATTGCTTGTGGCCTGAGGTACATCAAGTGTGTATACAAAGATTGAATAACAAGTACACATTTGGCAATAAACACCCTGGACGCAATTCTGTTCCTCGTACACAGCGAACGTACTTATTGGTGTCAAATGGTGTGATCGATTGTGATGGCGAAAGAAGCTGGCTTGATATAAAGGGAAAAGCTGCACTGTCTACCTTGACAAATGTTTTCTTTGTTTGCCCTTTGAAGGCTAGGTTATGCATCATGACTTTCTATGTATATGATGTCTGGTCGCCATTGTATTGAATATGGTGGAGTGTCATGGCCTGTGGAGTGTCACGGCTTAGCGGTTAAGAACACCAGACTCATGCTCTGGTGTTTCAGAGGCAACAGTGGCGTGGGTTCGAGCCCGGGCCCAGACACTTGTGCCCTTAAGCAAGGTACTTAAGTATGATTGCTTCGTCCTTCGGGTGGGACGTTAAGCCGGAGGCCCCGTGTGTTGTAAAAGGCCTAACGCACGTTAAAGAACCCAGTAACACCGATCGCTAAGAGAAGGGGTTTGCCCCTGTGTTTCTGGCCTCCTAGTTATACTCCCTTGTGCAAGTCCTTAGCAGAAGAACCAACCAAGTACCAAGTACCAAGTAAAGTCTGTGGTAATGCGCAACACACTGAATACATATCATAACCTTACATGTAGAAATTATTACAATAATAAAAGAGAAGTGTACATTAATTAGTTTAAGGATTATCGCTTTGGTGTAAAGGGCAGAAGATCGGACATTAATCCCATTTGAAAAAATGGAGAGCCGGGCATGCGCAATAAACCATGTGCGAGTGACTTATTCCCTTTGGGATTTAAATTGAAAAACATCTGGTACACTGACTTGCTCAGAATGCTTGGCACATTTTTGCTTTGAATTCTCCAGACCAAAGCGTTGCTAGCAGTGCCGTAGCCACGGGAGGGGGAATGTTCCAGTACCCCCACCCCCCACTGAAAAATTTCTGGCTACGCCACTGATTGCTAGCATAAGGCTTGCCCCGAATCACGTGATATAGTAACATTCTCTTTGGTCGGCAGAAGGCAAAGATAAAACGTGCAAAGCATTGGATTAAGTCAGCGTTCCAGATTTAAGTCAAATTTAACTCGCAAATGGCTTATTGAGCCAACATTTACCATTGGAAATATGTTCATGCTAGAACGCATTTCATTGGAAAACTATACATTGACGATAATAATGCATGCACCTCAGCGCAGAAAACAATCTGTCGGTGAATTATTGGTTCGCTTTGTGTGCCTAAATTGCAACTACGTGATCTGAATACGCGATTAGCCTCAGCATAACGACTACTTTAGGGTAAGATCAACAGACGCGCTGGGTTTGGTTTATCACCAACGTTGCTTGGCGTGAAAAACAACGTTTTATCAAACCTCGGGATCTCTGATATTGCTATCGAGTGCCATATCTTACAGTAAAAAGAGGCGACAACAACCGCGAAACT
This sequence comes from Patiria pectinifera, assembly GCA_029964075.1. NCBI lineage: Eukaryota > Metazoa > Echinodermata > Asteroidea > Valvatida > Asterinidae > Patiria > Patiria pectinifera. Next base: position 2,778 of record JASAOE010000434.1, read on the forward strand.
AGTTGAAACACGATTATTGACTTTAACTATGATCAATGGAAAATATTTGTATTCATTTCCTTTATTTTGGAACTCAGATATATCAGATAATGCTCGTAAATATTTACTTGACCGAAGGTGTTACAAAGTGCATATTTGTGACAACCGTGCTTACTTGCTGTATAGTCCCTATCGATAGAGAATTCTCTGAATGGTGCATTTGGAGGATAACAATGAATAGTCAATTAGTTTGTTGTTTTCTCCCCGGTATTTTCTGCGTTTTTCTGGTATTGTACCTATTGGTATTGCATACTTATAGAAACAAAAAGAAAGACAGCGAAAAAAACAAGCAAACAAACAAACAAACTTGCGTTATTTGTTATATTACTGAATGTCATACACCTGTACAAAATACCACTATTTTAGAAAAAAAAGTTTTACATTTTTAAACATTATTTCTAGAGAGTACCCATATCTAACAACAACGCTCTTAATAACCCACAAACACATTCATCAACCGTCGGGTCCTCTGAGTGACTCGGGTGTGCAACGACTGTTTGCTGTTACTACACAGATGCCTACGAAGCAAGATGTCAAGATGACCTGTTCCAAATGAAACAGTCTGTTCGTTGGGCCATTTATTCTGACTTGGGCAGTGATAAATGCTCCTCCTCGTCCCATCGACTTCACGTAGATTGCCGGTATATTAAGGGAGATGGTCGTTGCATTCAAGCTGCGCTACTTTATCAATTTAAAGCGACACCGTGTCGGAATTGGGATCTAAGAAAACTCGGTCATGGCACGGTGATTCGCGTGAAGACGATAGACAATGCTGATTGGTATGCCATTTGGACATTCACGACGGGGCTATTCCCGCGCGTTGGCATGATTCCAACCACCTGAGACAGAATACAGTGCTAGGTCCATGATTTTTCATGAGGCAGTGAAGGTGTTGAAGTCAAGATTTTTTTTTCTCACACGGGTGATGAAGGAGTAGAAGCCACTTCGCTCGGCGAGCGTCCACGATGTGTACAGATTCAGCGATCACTTATGCAAGACATTACACCTTTTATGAAAGATCGTGGGTTTGAGGGGCACGTGTGGTCTAGCGGTAGAACACAGGATTCATGATCGTGAGGTTGTGGGTTCGAGCCCCGCAGTGGCCATGCGTGTTGTGCCCTCGAGTAAGGCGCTTTTACCTCAATTACTCCTCTCAACCCAGGTGTTAAATGGGTACCGGCATTATTCAATGCTAGGAAGGTAACAGACTCTGTGTGGAGGAGGTGTGGTGATCCCCCACAGCAGCATTTCATTGACTCGAGTCTGGCCCAATCGCGTCAAAAGAGAGATGGGCACTCCTTTCCTGTGAACACGGGATCGTTCCATTTACCTTTATACATTGAAATGCTGAAACAGGACACGGGGCTTGAAACATCAGATCTTGACACTGCCGTGCATGACAGAAAATACTGGTGCACCTTGGAGTGTTGTCTCGTGGTTAAGGGCATTGGATTCGTGGTCTGTGGGTAAAGCTGCAGGTTGTGTGTTCGAGTCCAGCCTGGGGTCATGCTGCGTGTGCCCTTCGGCAAGGCACTTTGTGACTCATTGCTTCTGTCCACCCAGGAGTAAATGGGTACATGTGAGGGCAGAGATGGTTATTGGGATTGAAGTAGCTTCCGTTTACCTAACAGGCAGCATCGAGCTGTATACTCCCCAGGGAGCTGATGGTATTTGGAATGTTTCAATGGGTCAATGAGCAGGGTAATTATGATGTAGCGCCGTGAGCACCAGTCCTGTTGGGTACGTGCGCTTTATAAATGTTGACTTTTAGTATTTATGTGAAGATTCGGAATATGACTACCCGAAATAAGCAAGTTATACATTTGACTTCCATAGTTTGGACCATAAAGCGAGTGTCTATGATTGGTTACGGACCCTGACCATTCAGCCCTTGTGTATGAAAAGGGCCCCCGATACCTCGTCCGGTCCAGAGCCAGTCCGGTCTTCAGCCCAATCTCGTCCAGTACATGGTCCTGTCTGTCAAGTGTTTTGAGTCGTCAGGCAGGCATCATTATTGCCCGAGTCGAAGAGAAGAGAGAACAATTAGATTATAGCAGACTTAGATAGATAAAAATAAAATCAATTAAAAAATAATTTATAATCCCATTGTGTTTTGTGTGCGAAACCATGTTCTGGGTTGGATCTGTGCCTGTGTTCTGTTTGTTTGTTGACACGCTGAGAGAAACAAAAAAAACCAGGATTCTTCTGGGATATATTATATGTGTCAATATAGAAAACAATAGACCCCAGGATAGAGGAGATTAGCAACCAAACTAGCAACCAAACTGGCTCCTAGGCCGATAGCTGGGACGGTACGGGACGGACTTCTTGGGGGGGACGAGCTTAGGGGGGGGCCCTTGGTCACGGGCCCTTAGACGCAATGAGGGGTGGTCGGAAACCACATTCAGTGTGGACAGCCTTGACTTTGATTGAGCCCAATCTAAAGAAATCAAAAAGGTTTTCAACCTTTCTTGTATCCATTCATGTGATCTAACAGGCATGACGTGCCTGCGCAGTAGCCTTCATATCAAGACTGTCATCATCGCCGCCCGTGACGCCCCTGCATTACTGTTCCATTAGAATGAGATTGGAGTGTACCTGGGGGCTTGGGACGAGACTCTTGTGTACACCTGACAACACTGGTGACTAATTTGGCAAAACCTCTCGCAACTACGACACCCATGAACACTCGTCACTCATCCAATAATTTGATTGCCTCCACAACAGACAACTATATAAACGACAGGTAGCGCAGGAACTTATTTGATGTTAACCTATACATTTCTCACCATGTACAGTTTTGTTCTTCGTTTTTCGTGCCGAGCTTTCATGAGTTTCTGTGCTGATGTCTTGCACATATTCTGCAACATTTTCCCCCATAAATTCTAGACAAACAACTGACGCAAAAATCATTTTCAAGAAAATTGCATGAAAGGTTCATTGTTCCCCCGCGCGCGCACTATGTAAATGTTCTCCCACATGTAATATAAATCGTACAATTTGAATTTGTCACACGTATGAATCATAAGTTTTACAACAACTTGTAATTTTTTGACGAAAAAAAAAATATTTCATCAAAATGGAGGCAGTTTTCTGCATATGCCCTTTTGCTGGGAACACTTTTGGTCATTACGCGCTATTGCATAAGGGCATATGCACATATGCCCTTCTGCCGGGCACACGACGAACTCTCTAGACAAGTCAAATAATCGACAATTTGTTGCCGTAGAATGTAAACTTGTCAGCATTGGCATCCTGCTATTGAGGGTATCGTTCATTTAACACTTTTGAGTTGAAAAACTGCTCACTACATATAAAGGTACAACCAAGTGAATAAATTCCAATAAACATCAGTGATAAATCCCTATACTTCTTTAAAATTCTTTGACAAATACTCAGAACTCTCACATTTGTTCAGGCTGCACAGAAAAATGACGATCAACATGTCGTCTTTGTATTTTCCTTTCAAGTTTTTGGGGTTGACTGGTGACCTTTTTTTGAGAAACCCCTCAAAACGAATGACATTTCCCCAACAGGAAAAGAAGTCATTTTGAAAAAGGAATCCTCAGATAAACTATTATATTATAACAGCAAAAAAAACACTGTACGGTCTCCCGGTTGCACTAAATGAAACGTGTTGGATATACATGTGTAAGTCATTTCGTGCCCACCTCAGCCCCCCCCCCCCCAAGAAAGTGTATGAGGAAAAAAGCTGTAACGGATTTCCCATCCATAACTGAATATGAGTTGAACTGAACGGTAAAACGTGTCTTCAGTCCAATCGTATTTCCCATGGAAGGAACAATATTTGTCCAGGTTTCATCTGTCCACGTCTGTACAAACCAATGCCCGTCGGCAGCAGAACCTGAGCCCATGAAAGTGACTTCATTTTCTTGCGTTTCCTAATCCCGATGCTCAACTGTCGTGTCCGATTTCAGGGTTTTAAAACCTCCACAGTTGTCGTCTCAGTAATGCTCAATTACCATTATGTGCGTGCACTTTTGGAACCGATGCTAAAAAACACAATTTCACTACAAGGCTGTTTACTCAGTAGTTTACGCACCTGAAATGGAAAGCCCCTAAGATGTGTGCTGTGTTCCGCCCAGCGTGCACCGAACATGTTAGCGAGTTGGTATCTCGTGTCTTCATCGTAAGTCAAAATGACACTTATTGCCTTGTGCAGGAGAAGAAAAACATGTCAATGAGAGTTGTAGTTTTTCCAAGTTTGGCACAACAGCCATCAGAGGTTACATGTCCAGATTGAAAAGCAAGATTGGTGGGTCTCGAAAAGTTCCGTTCAAGGTCGAGATTAGGACTAATCTGTTGTTTTCGTGACTGCTGGTGGCTTTACATAATCATGGTGCTTTATTCTGCCGAATGCCCGTCAACGCAAATCGTTATTCAAATTTAACAAATTACATCCTTCTTTCCTTCCGTTACGATTAGCCTGGGCAGTTCCATACTGTAAAAGCTGACATATTCTATTTTTGTTACGTACAACACGTCTCAAAATACCATCCACTTTTTGTTTGTTTTTGCGAGGCTCCAGCGTCGGCGTGGAAACACGTACCGCCGTTATTTTTAAACGTGTTAAAGCTTGGAATCTGATATGTATCCCTGGTGAGTATTTGTTTGATTTTTAAAAGCGTTTCAAAATGAATCGTGTTCGAATAAAGACATGTCGAAAACAAACTCAACCGATTTTAGGGAAAATAGATGGATGCGGTACATCAGATGGAAACTGGAGCCACACGTTGAGCGCGCTTTTTGAATAGGTACATATGCCCGTGAATTTCAAATTGAACTTGAAAAAAAAGAACAATATTGTGAATTCACTTTAGGTATAGTCTACGTAGATCGAAAAGAATAGGAAACACAGGAAGCAAAAGGCCATGAGGTCGGCACATCATGAACATTGTGAACCATTTACACATTAGAAAAACAACTCCCAAGATTTTCCTTGGAATCGGTTGTGTTTGTTTTTGACATGCCTTTATTGAAAAGGAATCATTTCAATAACCCGTTGAAAATCAAACCTATACTTACCAGGGATAAGGTTAAGAGTCCAAGCTTTAAAATGAAATAAGGACAGTAGCGGTGACTGCTCTATGTTCCGACACCCCTATGTTCCGACAACCTAGATTGTGTTACCCCGGTTAGGGTTAGGGTTAGGGTTAGGAATAGGAATATGTGCAGTCGGAACATAGGGGTGTCGGAACATAGAGGTGTAACCATAGTGGCGGTACGTGTTTTTTTTCCTCGGCGACGCTAGAGCCTCGCACAAAATGTTGCAGGTATTTTTCAGACGCCCTGTAGACTGTTTTGACATTGTTCCTCAAGTACACTTGAGTGTCAATGTAAAAAATATTGAGTGAATGCAACTTTGTCCAAATAGCGCAGAGCTCGCTAGATTCAGAAATCAAAAACTGTCACAATAAATATGCCAACTCGCTGACTATACGATCATTCTTCAGGAGGCTGGAAGTACTAAATGTGAGCGTAGTTAGTTTCGTTTAATTGTTGGAATTCCCACGTGCTTACGATGAGATGTCTTAGCCAGTGAGGTTTGCCTGTGAACGCGTAAAAACAGTCTGAGGCTACATACAAATGTTCGTCTATGCAATGTTGGACAAATGATAAGTATACATTCCTTTTATATATTATTTGTCTATAGGTAAACAACAAACATGTTTAGCGTAAACTTAATTTTGAGATTTGCTAAGTTCATATGACCAGTCAGAGAAAGAGTTAGATGTTTTAAGAAAATTCATCAGTCAATTTTAAGTTTCAACTCCAAGGACCTTAAAGGGAATGTACATCATTGGTTTTTGCTGTAATTATCAGAAATGAACTATTTGAGGGGTTAGTATAATAGATCAAATATTGTTACACTGACATTTTTTAAGTTTTGTGTTCGAAAAGGTTGGAAAAACCAAGAAAAACAAAAATGTTCAAGTAGTCTGGTTCCCTGACTCCACAAAAGATAAAATGGATCAATTGATAGATGATGGAAAATTGTAAGGCAATGGAACCAGTCTATCTGGCCTGCACCCGTTCATGAACATGTAACCAATAGCAAACAAAATTTGGACTGAAAAAATGGTCAATTTGGAGCAGTAGTTGAAAATAGTTAGGTTTTTCTAACGCTGGTCGGCCGACCACCGTTGGAAATGTATACAAAAATACCATTTTCTTGAAAATGACTTCACACCAGGTGCCATAATTTTACAAGATGCTTGAGACTGTCATTAACCAATATCCTAGTAAGGTATTTCGTAAAAACTTGGTAGTTTTATTTTTCGATGTTTGCAAATGTTGTATATTCCCTTTAACCGAATTGGAAATGAATTTGACATGAATTTTCTGTTATGGTGAGTAGAGTTATTTCATGGTTGGCTAATCCTGCCACCTGTCTCCAAGTGTCTGTCAAGGTGTACAATCCGCGATGTATTCTGTTTCTCCTAACAATTAGAAAATCCGGATTTGGTTTCACCTTGTCAAGTCCGGCCGAGTCAAAAACCACCAAAATATGTAAGCTTTGGATCAATAGTGCTCTCCCCGCCCGGACGTACTAATGCCAAAGCACTTGTGAGAAAAATGCACCCCACACTTTGGCCGTAATTGACCTTTTGGTTAGTATTATTGATTCCTGGCGCATTATGGCAGTCATGTTGATGCTGATGCTGCTTCAATAATGACTCCTTGCAGATCAGCTTTCAGGTGGAGCGCAAGGTGTCATCAAAGATAATTCAGCTGTCATAATCAGACCTGACGGAAAGGTTTACTTAGTTCAAATGCACTCGCAACAGGAAACCAAAACAGAAATGGCACAGAGACTCCTCATTTCCTACCTGTTGAAATTTCACTCTATCATCCTCTGCAAAAAAAGGGGACATACGATTTACACTCTAAAAAGTAAAGAGTCAGATTTTACACTTTGCCAAAATTACACTCTAAGGTGTCAAAATCGCACTTTTCCGGGTAAAAAAATGACACTTTTCCGTGTCAATATAACACTTTTCCGGGTCAAAAAGGACACTTTTCCGGGCCTGAAATGACACTTTTCCGTGTCAATATAACACTTTTCCGGTGAAATATGACACTTTTCCGGGTCAAAAATTACACTTTCCCGGGTCAAAAAAATGACTTTTTTTCCGTTCCAATATAACAGTTTTCCATAATAATTGTTCCGCTTCTTTCCCTAATCATTGGTGGTTGTTGCTGCAGAGCGCCATGATCTGGATGGAACAGAGCTATAACAAAAAAACCTTTAATAATTCTCAAAAATTAAATTTTGGAGATAAAGTGGACACAATAGCCAGGGGCGGATCTACCTATCAGGAAACGGGAGTTGATATGAAGGTGGAAGGGGTGACACGCCTTCACTCAACCTTGCTAGGGTGTCCCAAACAATGGAAATCTACGATGCTTTCTCCTGCATTGTAAAGCAACTTGAGAATATATTTAAGAACTTTAGCATTTATTGTTTTTGGCCCCATTTTAATAATTTCATAACATTAGTCATCGGTTTAACGGGAGGGGGTGTGCGAACCCACCCCTACCCAGCACTAGATCCGCTTCTGATCTATGAAATTGTATGACATTAGTAATTCGTTTAAAGCAAAAGGGTTTAAATACCACGAAATGCCTTCCTATTGTGTTGACCATGTCTCAGAAAATGCTGATTATAAACCACGGGTCTTCCAAGGCAACGGACACGAGCAGATTGTTTTATTTGTCCCTGGGGCGCTTGCCCGTGCGCGCTCTCCTCGTGCAGTCATTATTTCAAATTAGTGTTGCAGTCGCCGTCAGCTTCGATGACCGGTCGGGATTTACGATGACGGCACTTCATTTAATGAGGTCTGAATGAAGAAAAGGTCATGAATCGGAATCGTGAAACGTGCTCTGTTCAGAACCGTAGTTTGTTATCTTAATGTTCTCACATTATAAAACCTCCGTGGTTTTCTTACATAGGTGAAACGATTGGAGATTTTAAGAAGTGCAGTGGATAGGAACAACAAGAGGAAACATAGACAGAAAGGGTGTCTACCCGACGCTCCCCGATACCTCAGTTTCCCAAAATCCTTAGGGTTAGGGTTAGGGAACGTATTGGGGAACATAGGTATGCACCCGACAGGAAACTGTGATCTCTTATTTTTGCGCGTGATTTCAGAATTGTTAAGCATTAATAATTAATAGGAATGAACCATCTAAAAACAACTAAGTCAAAATAATAACTGGTTTTCCTAGTCATTGAATATTGACTAGGAATTTCGCTAAACATGCAAAGTTTCATACTATGACTAGAAAAAGTTGTTGGGTTCGACTTAAATTTCAGCTATTTACATAACTATTTTTCCAAAGTCAATATAGTGGGCTTACATTCTGTAAAAATCTAATCAGATTGACTGATTCTCAGTTGCACCCAGCAATCCTGAATGGCTAGTCAAATTTAACTGGTTTCTAGTCAAATCTGAGTAATGTTTATTTGTTTGGGAGTGTATAGGAGTTGTGTACCTCAAAATACTGCAAGCATGTCAACAAAAAGAATGAAGAGTATAATTTTATAAAAGAGTGCAAATGGTGACAAAAATTGTGATTCAGGCTTCTTCGGCTAAAGTCCATAATAATAAAAGAAGAGGAAATCGGGAAAAGAAGCAAACTGTTGGATATATATTAAAATAAAAAAATTTAAAAACCTGAGAGTCGGCCCTTCCACTCAGCGTTTATTGTGGCCAACTGCCTTGATTTTTGTGTGTTAAAAACAGACTCTTCCTTAAAATAAAAGTGCACCTAAAAATACAAAACTAAATGTTGTTTCTGTCATACATATTCGATCAAGTTATGTCCGAATTGTACCCTTTTACTGAAAAATATCGCCTATTTAGGTAAAGTAACCTTATAATGAACACATCTAATGACATTTCCCTCAGTACCAATTAAAGTGACAACTCCAGCATCTGCTTCTGAATAACAACAAACATTTCAAAGGGACCTGTCAAATTACTTCGACAACTTTCAAAGTCTCATCAATAATCCACGTGTTACAAACATTTAGTTTTTCAAACTCTCGTCAGCTCACCCATGTTTGTTTTACATAACTAGTGTGGACATTTCTTTGTTTTCGTGTAGTTAAGGAAAACCAGTGAAGAAATCATTTTACCCAAACTGTGAAAAGTCTTTCATCCCATTTTTTTTCTATGATTCCCTTTAGTGTTTCTCTTCATTTTGCCACGGATAAACCTAACCCAAAAATGCCTCTAAACCTGTTTTCCAGAGAGGGGAACCTTGTGTGGACGTGGGCAAGTCCACACAACGTCGCTGCTACCTGGTTTATGTGGACATCTTTTGTTCGGAAGTCCACACAGTGAATGTAATGCCTATACATCAGCACCACTGCGCGATATTTACAAACAAAATATCACTCCCCCGAACGACTGTATGCACCTGCATAGGGAGATATACTTTACACCCGGGAGATTAGTAGTCAATCTGGCAACGTGATGAGACAACGACTTGAACATTACAAAGATGGAAAAAAAGCGTCTGATTCAAAGTATAATTTGTCAGAAAAGAGGATATCCATCATCCTCTTCACGTAAGCCACTTGCCCTACTTTTTACTTGTCAAGTGCTGCACAGTGGTATGCACAATTTCGATATCGGTTGCCGAAATGCAATTGAGTTGTGTCGGGAATAAACTGATTTATCGTCGCACGGGGCCATCACAGCAAGCCGAGAACATTAAAATCTCTTGGGGATAACTAACTAGGCGGCACCGCTCTCAAATATATCACCGGCGTGTACAATGAGGCGCATTAATAGGGTTCGTTTTATGATTGCTCACATACTGGGTATCACTGGTCATATAATGATATAGGAACGGCATAATGATATAGGAATGGCACAAAAAGAGTCATTTAGTGGAAATCTTTAACAATAAAGAGGCAGAAACGTGTTGTCCCCAACCGTCTTAGGGTTAGGGTTAGGGTTAGGGCTATGGGTAAAAAAAAATTACTGCAGCGAACAGGTTAAATATGTCTTGGGGAAGACACATTTAAAAGTTGTACTGCTTTTCAACTTAGTATAATAATAATTATCAATCCTTTAATTGGTTCTGTCTCAATCTTTAATGATTTCTGCCTCTGGCACTAAAGTCCAAACTAAACATTTGGTCAAAGTTCTAGCAACAATTCTTACAGCATTTATATTACAACAGTATAACCAACAGTGATCTTTTAATAATGTCAAAGCAACAAAATACAAGATTTAGAAATGTGCAAAGGAAAATTCCGTTGCTGAATTCGTCATCTGCAGATTCGGTTCCTGACATATATTGTTCTCCTTGTCCATTCTTCTAAAGGCTCTATTTTAAAACTTTGATATTGTATTACGAGGGTAAAGAAGTAGTGATTTGTTTTTGCAAGGAGCTTTCGTTTTGTTTGTGGTGTGTTTTTCTTTTTGCTTTTTTTTGTGTGAGAGATTCTTTCATACATTTATGTGCGGCACTCTTTCAGAAGCGGTTTCTCCCCTAACACTTATCGATCTGAGCTTCTTCGATTTCGCTTCTCAGTCCACGACCAGGCCTTTCCCGTCATGTTCCGACCAGTGCCGATATTGTTTTTTTCCTTTTCAAAACACGCGACACTTTTTTAAAATCACCGGGAACACATCAATGGTCTGCTTGACTTTGTTTTCCCGACTCTTCCTCGATAACAAATACATGCTTGAAATGAACTCCTCACCTTGGAACCCATTTTGAGTAAAAAGAAAAAAATGAGGCCAGTTTTGAAATCGATACCCTAGATTTCTTGAAGATCACTTAGACGTTGTACGATCGGACGTCTCAATACAATACCACGCACTGGTTCCTTTCATGGTGCTTAATCTTACGACAAAAGCGTGGGAGGTGTTTTTCTTTTCCATATTTTATATTTGATTAAGGCCGGGCAATTTATCTTCCATCTCGACGTCCAATATCAATAAACGAATCACTCTAAAAGACGTGAAGAAGGCTCGTTTAACATGCCATGTTTACGCCTTACGTACCTTACGCGGGTGATTTTTTTTGGGGGGGGGGGCTGTTTTCTTTATTTTTGGGAGGTGGCCCAGGAGATAAGTAATGAATTCCAACGAATATATTTGTAGAGGTAAAACAAACACAAATATGTAAATATTCATGGTGAATAACAATTTAATAAATAAGATAACTGGAATTAGTTTAAAAGTAATAATTGTACAACATCTACGTTGGCTGTAATTTCCAGAAATGGATGGATTTGGGATTAGTATTTCGAAGCAATTATTGTTACACTGACCTGTTTCAAGTTTTGCGTAAAAAAAGTGCTGTTCGTGTAGTCTGGTTCCCTGACTCTACTTCTGGTAAAACGAAGCAATTGATAGACGTCGGGGAATTATCATTATCAGGTTGTGCCCTTGAGTAAGGCGCTTTACCTCAATTACTCCTCTCAACCCAAGTGTTAAATGGTACCGGCATTATTCAATGCTGGGAAGGTAACAGACTCGCTGTGGAGGAGGTGTGGTGATCCCCCACAGCAGCATTTCATGGACTCGAGTCTGGCCCAATCGTTTCGAAAGAGAGATGAGCACTATTGTGTAATTCAAAAATGCCGACAGTTCGAAAGGTTGCCAGGCAACTCTCTGTGAAATATAAATCACCAATTCCTTCAGTAATATCCGTAATTTGTTGTCGATGTATTATGCATAGGCGACGTCGCCAGTTTTCAATATGCCTGCGCCTACGTATTGTCATTTATTCATACGCTCGGGCTTTCCTGGGGCTTTTATCATCATTACTATTGTAAAGTAATTAAATATTACACGGACGAAGAGGTCATATTTTGTGCTTCGCTATATTGCACTGTATTCAATGAAAATTGTTATTTTGATTAGACAACAGTTAACACTTTTTTTTTAGATGCATATTTCTCAGAATTTGGTAGACATGGTCAAATACATTGAAGATATTCCTCAAGTACAGCATCTTAGTGGTATATGACAGCGCTGAAAATAAAGCCTAAATTAAGAAATGGCGATGGTTTAAAGAAAGATGGTCAAAACAGTTTGTCCACTCGCAAATCTATGAGATATGGTCAGCCCCATAGCACTACGTGTACAAAGAACAGTGTTCGTCTTGAATGCAAGTGGTCCAAAAATATTTGCACTTTTTTTACGGAGGCAGATTTCCCAAACTTGGGGAGACATGTTGAAATTATTTTAAGGTATTCCTAAACTACACGATCTCGGTGTATTATGGCGAAAACGGCATTGATAAAACTCAAGTTAACAAAATAATAGCGACCATTTAGAGAAAAATGGGGGGGGGGGAAATGTATCAAAAATGAGTCCAAAAAATGGAACCAAAACCCCAATTATATTTCATATTTAAAAACATGTAGCACCAAAAACAATAATGACTGGAAAGCCAATTTCAATTTCATAAGGATTTGCATAATTTAGAAGGATGAAATTGAATAAAGCTTAAAAGCCAAATACTTTTCCCCGTTCGCCTATTTCCCAGACGCAAAATACCTTCACATACCATTTCTTGTGTCTGGTGTTTAAAAATGAATGTGGCATGTCTAGTTAAAATGCTTGAAGCGGTAAACCCAGCTTCCGTACGACGCATACTCTTCCCCCGTCCTAGTTGATGGTTCGAGAGATACCTTCCTGTCGACAATGTAGATGAAGTGTTTCAGGATTTTGAATAATTTAGAGAGGTAAACTATGTTGCGATTGACTTCCCGTAGCCCCAAAACATTCGCATGAAAATGCGTGTCTGACGGTAACAACTAAATGTGAAATGTATAGTTCAAATGCTTGAAGCGGTAAAACTAGCATCCGTGCGATGCATACTTTCTGCGCCCCGGTTACTTTTGATGGTTCGAGAGATATCGTCCTTTCGACAATGTAGATGTAGTCTTTCAGGATTTTGAATAATTGAGAGGGGTGAACAATCTGGAGATTGACTTCCCGTACCCCGAACATTCGCATAAAAATGTGTGTCTGGCTGTAAAAACAATATATGTAGTTAAAAGGCTTGAAGCAGTAAAACCAGCGTCCGTGCGATGCATACTTCAATCAACCTTCTCTTGATTGTTCAATAGATACCTTCATTTTGCAAGACTGCACCGAAATCAAGCATGGCGGCAATGTTTTCCAGTTGATATTTAAGCAAGACAAACCTAAATAGATACCAACAAGCACCATTTCTGTACAAGTATGAAAACAATTTACTGCCATTTCATATTCAAACATGTGTGTACATAACTATAACACCCGTGTGTGTACTAACTTGCATTTCCACATACCGCATCATATAACATCTGCCTTTCAATACAACAAGGAATTCAATACAAGCTTATGTCTTGTTTGTTTACTTTTCATGACCAATCATCTGGCAACAATTCAATTCAATGCATTACCCAATTTTTGAGAGAGCGTCTCCAGCTGGACTATCGTATGTGTGCCAAAGTGCGGCAAATGTTCTGTTTGGACTGCCACTGCAGCCCATCGCCAAGTTGTTCTCCGTTTTGCGACTCAAGGCACTGTTGAGGGAGAGAAAAACAATATTTTGTCAAAATATTTTGTCTTGTTTGTGTGATTTTCATGACCAGTCATCTGGCAACAATTCAATTCAATGCATAACTTAATTTTTGAGATAGCTTGTCCAGCTGGACTATCGTTTGTGTGCAAAGGTGAGGCAAGTGTTTTGTTTGGACTGCCACTGCAGCCCATCGCCAAGTAGTTCTCCGTGTTGCGACACGAGACACTGATGAGGTAGAGAAAAACAATATTTTGTCTCAATCTTCTGTCTGTCTTGTTTGTCTACTTTTCATGACCAATCATGTGACCACAATTCAATTCAATGCATAACTTAATTTTTGAGATAGCTTGTCCAGCTGGACTATCGTTTGTGTGCAAAGGTGAGGCAAGTGTTATGTTTGGACTGCCACTGCAGCCCATCGCCAAGTTGTTCTCCGTGTTGCGACACAAGACACTGTTGAGGGAGAAAAAAACAATATTTTGTCTCAATCTTCTGTCTTGTTCGTCTACTTTTCATGACCACTCATCACGCCAACACGCACTATATATGTACAAGTATAAAAAAAAAGTTACTGCCATCTCCTATTCCAACATGTTGAACACGTGATTTCAATGCAACATAAAAAATATTCCATACCTAAACTGTGGAATAATTTACTATTTCCTTTTAGATGTTCAAGTTCATATAATATTTTTAAACGCTCACTTAAATTGTACCTTATGTAATGAAATTTATTTTTGTTTTTCATGTATCGCTGCCCTTGGACTTTGTATGGCGATCCTTCTCGTAGCCCATTATTATTTGTAATAACTTTGTTCACAACTTGGTATTTTTTTTTCTTTAATAATTCCTCAGATTTTGTGTTATGGCATACCTGATTCAAGCTATGGTTTCAAGGTTCTGCCACCTCTAGTGGCCTTTATATCTTAACCAATATTGTATTATGCTTCATTTCTGCCATTTAGAGGAAATCAGGCGCGTCTCGGGGGGGTTCACCCCCCGCTCTGTTCCCCCAAAAAGTTATCATAAAAATTCCTAACAAATAATGCGACCCCCCCCACCCCCTCACTGTGACACCCCACAAAAAATTATACTAGTATAATTTCCGCCTGTTTGGCATGGGTGGCATGGGTGGCCTGTGCGTAAAGCGCTCGCCTCTCACCAAGGTGACCACGGTTGGAGTCCTGGCCGCGGATCGCATGTGAGTAGAGTTGTGCGTTGGTTCTCTCCTGTGCCACGAGGGTTTTTCTCTGGGCCCTCCGGTTTTCCTCCCTCCGGAAAAATCAAACACTTTCGATCTCAGGCTGTGCTCCGTGGTCATTATATGGGTCGATGTAGCCGGCAGCCATAGGCGACTTTACGTGCCAGCTTCCCGACCACGTTGTAGCCAAGTCCTTCGCAATTCAGCATACCAGCTGCGAGTAAGGATGATTAGCCTCCCAAATTATAATTATATAAATATAACCATTCTGTAATCTATTGTTAATAATCGTCGAATTTGAACAATGCCCCCTATTGAAATATAGTACCAGCATCCCCCCAGTTTTTGATTTTACGGAGACCAAGTGTCTGGAGAAAAAAACCTGTGTACATGTTCAGGTTTTTTTCCTAATGACCCCCCCCAAAAAAAAAATTCCTGGATCAGCCCCTGGGAAATACATGAGTTCGTGATGCAATTCGGCGTGGACTGCTTGCATGGTTGAGAATCAAGTCTATTCAAATGTAATGGTGAATGAATAAATTATCAGCAGCGCAATTAATAATGCAAGAAGGCAGCCGGCAAATTGGTTGTCGTTGCCCATTAAATTAAATTTCATTGAATAACTCCCTCGTCCGTGGTCCTGCGCGGCGGTTAAGCATCCAAGCCTGATTGCACCAGGCCATTAATTGGAATTGAAATTACCCATTCGGCAAAATTTATTGTTCCTTGTTAATGCTAAATTGCAGAAGCTTTGTCAACAGTAGGTCATTATGCAAACATCCAAATACATTTACTGAGGAACGCTTCATTTTCTTTTGTAAAAGTTGTTCCAAAAAATCATCGCTATGCTATTGATATATAGCTTACATAAGTGATATACCTCGCTTTAAATATGAATTGATTTTTGACGTAGGATATTACATAAAGGAAACTATGAATCTTTGTTGATGATGTACTATTAATTTGGACATTTGGTTTGGTCCTTGGCCGATATCAATCTGGCATGCGGTCTTTCCGTCAATTAAAGGGAAAATACAACATTTGTAAACATCAAAAAATTAAACTACCAAATCCTTTTGAAATACCTTGCTGGACTGTTAGTGAATGACCGTGTAAAGCATCCTGTAAAATCATGGCACCTGGTATACTGTCATTTTCAAGAAAAGTGGTATTTTTGTATCAATTTTTGAAACAACTTGCTTTTTTTCAAATACTGGCCCCAATTGACCATCGCACTTGTTTGCAATCGATTACAAACCTGTGAACGGGTACGAGCCAGCTAGACTGGTTCCCTGACCTTACAATTCCCCAATGTATGTAAACTGCTCTGTTTCTTCTTATATGGAGTCAGGGAACCAGACTACAGGAAAATGATCGTTTTTCTAGGTTTTTATAGCATTTTCGAACCCAAAACCTCAAAAAAGTCAGTGTAACTATATTTGCTATATATTTCCAATCCCCCAATTCCATCCATTTCTGAAAATTACAGCAAAAGCAAATGATGTATATTCCCTTTAAGTAATGTCCTAATGTAATTTCCATATCAAAATAATAATAGATACAGAATATACTATATTATATTGTACCGTGCCTGGTAGAAGATCGTATGTGCGTACGCCCTTACGCGCGAACGCGTAATCACACAAAAAATGTTCCCAGCAAAAAGGCATATGCAGAAAAAATGTTTCTACTTTAATGAAATTTCAACTTTTCCGTCGCAAATTAACACATTGTTCCAAAAATGATGGTTCATACCTGTGACAAATTTAAAATTCGTGGGAGTACATTGGATACATAATACGCATGGGAACCTTGATACCTTTCAATGCAATTTTCTTGCAATTGTTTTTCGCGTCAGAGCGCTCATCTGACGGTATCATTATTATAAGAATATCTTTCTCGCAGATTTCAATTTCTCATTCTCTTTCTTTCCTTTTTTTTTCAAATTAGATGACGAGTACCTACTACCTCCATACCCATTGCAGGGAAGCTTCGAAATAATTCCCCCAAACAAACATTTCTGTCCGACACACGAGGGCGCTGTTCCTATGATGCAAACAAAATCAATTAAGAAAATGATTTCCCTACTTTGCACTGTTGAAACAGGTATAATAAAGCGCATGCGCAGTGCTGATTCGACTTGACTAGCAGCTGACCAAAAGCTTGTTTAACTGACTATCCTCAATATATAGAAAACTAAAAATGTGTCCACACAACATTGCTGGACAATCACTGTCGGGGAAGCACTACACAAATTCCACTCTGAACCTTTGCACATGGCATTCATATGGCCTACATGCGGAACAATGTACTGAGGTTGGAATCAGTTTTCAAAGCAACGCTAACATCCATCATTCCCTCCGTTTAAAGTTGTGTTTCGCATTAAAGGATTGTCCAAAGAATATTACATCAAATTGATCAAATATTTTATTATTATTGTTATTATTATTACTTTTGGGAATGAAACCAAGGATTCCTCAAAAGCGCCCTAGGCACTGTAGCTCGCAAGCATGACATTGCCCCTAACCCTCCTAGGAATAAAAAATACGCCAACCGGACCCCTCATAATTTCAACAACCATCATTCGCGAGTGCCATTTGATTGTCACGCGCAGGTATTTAGAATGCAAAACATGTGCGTATTCTGTATTCACTTCTCTAGTCGTGACTTCGTATTCTACAGATCTGTCTGGGTTTAATCACAACCATGAATGCGACAAGGTGGAGCGGTTGGGTCGTCTACACGGCGCTCTTAGTGGCTGCTACCTACACGCAAGCTTCTGCTGAGAACGGTGAGTTTAGCACTAATGAAAACCTGTATTATGAAGTCTGTATCTAAATAAAATGCAAACAAAATCCCAGAGTTATTAAAGGGAATGTACAACATTTGCTTTTGCTGCAATTTTCAGAAACAAATGGATTAGAGGATTAGTATGTTATAGAAAATATTGTTCAACTGACTTGTTTCACGTTTTGGGCTTGTAGATGCTGGAAAAACTACGAAAACCAATCATGTTCTTGTAGTCTAGTTCCCTGACCCCACTTAAGATGAAACGGAGCAATTTATAGATTTCGTGGGGAATTGTAAGGTCAGGGAATCAGTCTAGCAGGCTTGTACCCCTTCACAATTGCAAAGAAAACGCGGAATAACTAATTATGAAAAACTAGGAGCAGTTTTTGAAGAAAAAAAAAACAGTTTTCTCCAACGCTGGTCGGCCGACCAGCGTTGGAAAAATACCATTTTTCTTGAAAATGAGAGCACACTAGGAGCCATGATTTCACCGGATGCTTGAGACTGTCATTCCCTAACAATCGAGTAAGGTATTTCGTGAGAATTTGATCATTTCGTTTTGTGATGTTTGCAAATGTTGTATCTTCCCTTTAACCAACACAGATAATATAAGTATGGTTTGGAAGTTACGCCTTTTCACTTAAAAATGAGAAACCAAACGTCCAAATCTGATAATGTTTGAGTAATTGACCATGGGACTAAGTTTTCAATGTTAGGCATTGGGATAAGGGTAGCCTAATTTCATCTGTGTGGATAATTGCGTGGGGGTTTAACGAGTTCACACAATTATAAATACTTTGTTTTGCTATCAGTTTGTAGACATGTTTACATGGTAAACCTTTTTTAGCATGAGGTGAATGGAAAATTGCTTATAGATCTGCCAATAATTATCAGATTTGGACGTTCGATGTCTCGTTGTAAAGTGGAAAGGGCGTATCTTTCAAACCATACCTATATTATTCATGTTGGTTAAATATTCTACGTCTAGCATTCCGTTGTAATTTTTTGGCCCTTTTTAATACACACTGAACATGTTGAGTTACAATGATCTGGACCCAAATTAAAGACAAAATTACAAAGAAGTAGCAATTATCAAAACAATTAAGTGCAAATGAGACATGTTAGAGGCTGTCATTTTAGAAATAGTTAGTTTCGTTTATATCCTTTGTACTATTTTGAAGAAAAGCGCTAGCAAAGAACACACGCTAAATCGCACTCTGACCACGGTTCCATGGTTCAGCAAATTGATTGAAATCGCGTACTGATTGGAAGCAGTGTAATAACAAATAGAAACCTAGTCATGGTGACTGACTCACTTGAAGTTATTGACACATTTAACAAAAGGCAAAACGAATTCCGTGTGCAGACTGGAAAATTAACCACTTCAATGAAAATGAAATAACTACTCACCACAGCCGCTAATCAAAAAAAAAAAATCAAAATTCCTGTGAAAGACAAGGTAATAACCATTCATATGAAACACTCAGTTATTTTTTCTTATAATACTCTGCCACACCAAAAATGGTGAACTTGGGACCAGGTCATTCTGACTCACCCTGTATTGGGCTTTCATGGACTATTGACGAAAAGTCGATTGTTGAAATCGGCGCTGAAACCGAGGTCATCATTGCCATCTATTGTACAGAGGATTACAAAAAAAGGAAAATGTCCTTAATTCTACAATGGCTTAGCATTGATAGTCTCCGTTTCAATGCTAATTTGGGATTCGCCTATAGAACTGCTCAGCAAATAACGCCGTGGAACCCATACGCATTGCAGGATTTCATTGCATATTTGAGATTGTATCGGGTCTTCACGCAAACGAATTTAGTTAGAATTATTACAGAGCAGACGCAACTCACAAATCGTAAACCGTGATTTGCAACATCGCATGACGTAATTTTAAATAATTTAACTATTTAAAAAGTCAAAGGTTTTCGTTCTTTACTGTAGCAAAGATTCAAAATACGTTAACTGGATTTCGTTCAGTAAAAGGCAGCCAAACCATTCCGAACCAACCACCAAATGCCAACAATTTTTTGACACTGAGACAAAGATTTCAAAAGAAATTCTGGTTCAGTATTTCCGCGGAATTCCCCACGCTTATTCAGTAAAACATCTTGTTTTTAACGAATGGCAAAGTATTCCGAACATAAGTATTCATTCTATTGAATGAACACTAGTGTGCTTCATGTGTGTTAAATAAAACTACCATTTTATACGTGTTCAATACGATTACCATTATCAAAAGATAGCCATGCCCCAATCGAACATCGACGAAGACATTTATTACTGCCAGATTTGGGTAGGCCATTTTTTTCACGACACATTACAATTATTCAAATCCTAACTCTCTATACAATCGGTACGATGTTCTCTAGCAGTGTTATGAACACTCTTCTATCAAAGTTGAATTCTATTGATATAAAACAATATTTAAACCATTGCTATGACGTCAAACTATTGTTAAAAGTGTGGATTCGGAACTACGAATCTGTTACACTGGTCACAAAGTATGGAGTGGAGCGACGAATCTTTAGTAAAGTGTGGATTCGGAATTACGAACCACACTTTGAACATGTCGGACAATTGTTCTCCATAATGAGCATTAATAGGATCGTCTGCATGAAAACTTTCCTTCCGAAATTCCCAATGCATCTTCACTGTCAGATTCCCCGCCGTCTATGCGAAAACTAACCTGAGTCGGAAAGAAATTGTCGTCTGAACTATCCATGTTGACGGAAGGAGCCTACACACTAAATGACTTGGTTGTACGGGTGTGGCGATACACATGCTAAACACACCACAATGCTTGATTACTATAAGAGCCTCTAATCGAAAAAAAAAACTCCCTTGTAAATTACCCTAATGGCCACGACTTGACACGAGATATGTAAGTCTTTTCATCTCCACTCAACTGGTCTGTTAATGACAATACTTCTTTTGACGCAATGGTTTAAGTCGGAGAATACACTCGCATGTGTGGATTCTTAATTTACGAATTCACTCGGCGCTTCGCGCCTCGAGAATTTCTTAAATTACGAATCCACACTTTCTCTTGTAATCTCCTTAACATAATCTCTATGACTGACCATGCATGTGTTACATTCAAGTCATCTATCAAATGTTGTTTTGTTTTTATAGTGCAAGCAATATGAAAGGGAAACTGTGAGAGAAATGAACCTCATTGATTCTTTGTAGCGTGAGCTGAAAACCTGGTAACAATTTCCATTCGCCACGATCAATTACGTTGATGTTTTTATTAACGTTATGTTTATTATCAACGGCTGACTGCATGCATTTTCTATATGGAGCAGGCATACACTGATATCCGAAATGAAAAAGCGTTCATTACTAACACATGACAAACGTCTAAACGCATCTGAATGCGTTTGAACCAACTTGGAATTAGTGTAAGCATTTCCCAAGACCACGATATAACCATTGAATTTCAGTTTCATAGGCATCTAAAACAGATAATTGTTGTTGTTTGAAATCCGTCCAGCCTTCTATAATAAGCACAATAGAAATGGAAACGGGTTGTTGGAGAGCAAGAGTGTAGTTGATAGTCACGTAGACCAACAGATACAAGTTGAAAATTTAAAACACCAAGTACACGGTTCAAATTTGTTTCATGTACCTGCTATATCAACATTGTATCGGAATAGAGGGGGCACGTTATCATCCCGGGGCTACTTTTGAGAACGAGGGTGAAATTACAAACTCGTCTAGAACGAGGTTGTTCATCGGGTGACTGCTCTATTTTCCCACAAACCTATGTTCCGACACCCCGCACACAAGATTGTGTTACTCCGGCTTAGGGTTGAAGTTAGGGCTTAGGTTAGGGTTAGGGTTAGGGATAGGGTTAGGGTTAGGGATAGGATTGGGAATATGTGCAGCCGGAACAGAGGAGTGTCGGAACAGAGGTGTGTAACCGCTCATCAGACACTCTTTGAAATGACGTCATCGTCTTGCTGAACAACTTAGACAAGAAATAAATGAAATGGAAAATGTATGGTTGCTGTCCTTATTCTTTGTCAAACTTAGTAATGTATTCATATGTTTTCTACTGCGTAATTCCGACAGCAATTCCGTAAAATCCAGTTCTGTGCGTACGTCCGACCACAGTCATGATGTACAAGATCGTTACGTGGTGAAACCTTGGTTTGATGTGGAATGTTCTCCTACAAATCGATGTCACATTACTAGTGATGTATCGCATTTACTTTTCCAACAGCAGCTCATTAAAGTGTCTGACATGTACGTCCGAATTTACGGAGTTGCCTTTAATGTATTTATTAAAGTAAGTCTGGGCCTAGAATCAGACATTCACGTGTGCAGGGCCACGGTCGAATATAATATATGCCAACCTGCGCGCCAGCCAATCAGAGTCGACTTTAAAAACTGCGGCGTCATTTCGATCAGAAATATGGTTTGAGCTGTTGATTGTTAATTTGGATGCCATGTTTTTGTGCTACAACAACGGGTTACCGAAGACTCAATAGAAGGCGCCCGCTGAATGGTCAGAATCTTGATGTCAAAACGCAGTCTTGTTTTGCAGAATTAATCGTCGAATCTCCTCGCATATCATAGACCTGTGATATGCAAGGGTTTATTCCATAGACTAACTATGTAAGCTGTCTGTCCCAAGTGGGGTGTGAATGTGACATAGGCCTCCAGGTATCATCAATTCACTGTATCTTGTGCGACTCCAAAATAATTGGGTAGTTAATTCTGAAAGGTGTCATGTACAGTTTGTAAACTATACAGACTGCTAAAAATGACAAGAAAAAAAGCCAGACTGGAGTATTAGGACCGTTCGCTCTACAAGGTGTCTAAAAATGTTCATCTCTGGGAACATAGCAGAATTCAAAAATTTGAATTATTTCTACCTTTCTTACACAAGCGTGAAGCATTTATTGTGCTATTTTCTTTAATATTTCCGCTGGATTAAGTTCACTGGTGTTCCAAATAAAGCCATTATGAAACGCAGTACTATTTTGCACCATTCCAAGTTGAACATTTAGCTCAAACTGCCTTTTTAAATCAAATTACTAAACTAAACAGGAGGAAAACTGTTGTTGGCACTTCTCATAATTATAGTAATACATTATTTGATGTTGACAAAGGAGTGTCTCAAACACCTGTTATAAATGTTAAAAGTGATTCAGGTCATTCACCCTGCGCAGCGTTTACAAAAAAACTTTACAACAACTCGTTAACTGCTGCCCTCTGGGCAGCAGGTACTTTCCCGCACTACGCAAGACCCTATTCATAGCAATACAACAAAAGGCCACGTGCCAGACAGTGTCCAGACATTTGCCAGACAATGCGCTGGAAAGATAATTGACTGGCAGCTGTGGTATGCAGTTGTATGCAGTTATGAAGGGAGATGGCTGTGTCAAGTTACAGGTCTTTGTTGATGTTTCAATCAGACTTGGCAGGAGGCCTGGTCGAAAGTTTGTTGACACGGCCTGGGTGAAGCCCTGGCTGCAAAGTTCACTGAACCAGCTTATTTAGCAAGGGTCGAATGAAGATTAGATGGAAGGTGACCGTCATTGGCCCTCATTTTTTTTTCTCCAGGTCACTCTGCGCAGGGTTAAGGCAGGGGCGGTCCTTTCAAATAGCAGACAATGACACCTGCCATCAAACGAAGCGAATGAGTCAAGAATTGAATTGGAAGTAATAGCAATGCCGGAATTTGTAATGGAGCAAAACGGACTGGTATTACATTATGACCTTTGTTTCAAACCACTGAACCGAGTCCAACTTCACACAAGCTCGAAAAAGTTTGGGCTCATCAGTCCATTTATTGAATTTGATAATTTTCATAAATTATGAAAATTCGGATCTGGAACGTATCTTGGGACACCCTGTATTTAAACACCAACAGCAGTCATTCCCTATCGGATCTCAAACAGAGCCCACGATTTCTCTCGGGATAAGTTTTCCCTCTTAAGATATTCCATTCAATTCCCATTACGAATTTGTTTGTTCAGAAAAAAAGGATTTCATAAAATAAAAAAATCCATCTGTGAGTGCTTTAGCGGAGTACTCTTGATTGAATTGGTAATTCGACCCGAAAGAAACAAAATATTTCAAACGAAACTGCGCTGATGTATTAAAATATGTCTACTTTCTTCATAATAGGATTCTCATTCGTGTGGTTGCAATACCAGCGTGCGGGTAATCCAATACATTCTTCGTCATAACTGGTGTCCTATTCCACTTTATTACGAGTAAGCGCTTTCCTGCTTGTTTTTCCAACGGATAAGTTTGTCATTCGTATGCTCGGGTGTCCAATTGATGAAAACGTTCTTGATGGTTTTGCTATAAAAGAGCAGTTAGTGAACTCCGCATTGAGTGCATTGGTTCAATGAACTGCGATGCAGACGGAAAGGGTTCAAGAGAAGGTTGTTTAACCCCACTTTGGCTGTGCTTTTTCTTCCTTCCTGGTTTGGGTTGTCTAACATCCGCCAAAAATATTAGGTTTTATGACACCTCACCCAAAGATTCTGTATCTAGATTCGCCGAGAGCGAGTCACATGGCATTCGGGTTTTTTTCAATCTTGCTGTGCACAGCCAAAAGTACTATACTCGTAGCAACCACGGTACTATATTTATAGCAACCAAAGTACTATACGCATGAGAACCAGTGTTGTGTGCAAATGCAAATACGGGTGCTAGCGCTACAGAGCTGGGTTCAAACATCTCGTGAAGGGGTAGTTTGGAAAAGTGCAAGTAGATTTTCACCTAAATTCATATTCAAATTGTTTGAATTGTATTTACATTAAGTTAATCATTTATCGCTTACAATCAAGCAGAATCTGTAGGAGAGGTATTATTAATCAAATATTGACTGCTTTATCTCGTGGTGTAGATAGCCTCCCTCGGTGATCCATGGAGCATTCCATTTTCCATTGGCTTCGCCTCGGGACAAAATTTAGAATGCTTCATGGATCACCTTGGGAGGCTAAGTTTACTACACCACTCGAAGCAGTCAATATTTGAATACTATTCCACGGTGAATATAAGTTCCATTGCACTTTCACCATCATGATGAGGATGCATTCAGGTGTTGTAGAAAATTTTAAATTTTAAATGTTTCACACTCGTGTAATGAAATTACCATTTTATTTCGTGACAGAAGGAATGTTCCATTCCATTTCACATTCCACCTGTCACTTCATGAAATTATTCTTACCATTGCACTCATGAACATTCATTATTTGCATATAAACTACAGCTCAAATGCCCATGAAGTGTTTCAATTGTTTCGGACTACATTCCCGTTTATTTCTCGAACAAAAATAATGTTTCTCTCCAAACAAAATAGTTTGCTGTTTGGATATAGTATGCGGAGCCAGTGAATATTGTTTTTATTAACGCACTACGAATCAATACGAATCATGGCTCGAGAATTGAATGTATTGTGTCTTAGGTTTTTTTTTTTTTCATTATCACTATTCTATGTTTTATATTGTCCAGCCACGTGGTAAAGATAACCGAGTTCATCTACCACTAGATCCTAGTATGGATAATGGTACATCTACCAGAGGGGGTGTCACTTGTCAGGCCCTAGTGGCTTGCTCAGAATTGGCGTTAACGTACTGGGCTTGTGCACACTTTCCATAGGCTTGAGTTTAATTGCCGCTGTTGACATGGATTGCCCCTGCTGACAAAATGGAGCAATCTTTTTATCTCCATCCGGCACAAACAATAACGCTTTTAAACAACCTTTCAGGACCAAGAAGGATTCCTTGTTCCCTTTGCGATATTTTTTTAATGATTACTCAGAGTGTTACAAAATAATTTAACTGTTGGGTTTTTTTTTAACCAAACTTCGGGTTCGTGGATGGCTACCTTGCAGACCGCTTTATAATTGACACTACTGCGCCAACTTTAAGGAAACGGCCAGCCCTCATCATCTAGAGAAGGTGATTTTGCTGGTGGTGGAGGCCCAACAATCAATCAGGCCACCGTACTCTCACATATGCGTGTTACTTCAAAGTCAAAGGCAATGCTTCATGTTCTATTCATCCTACTTCCTCTCAATTAAATTACGATTCACCGGTGAGGATGCTGATAGAAAGGTGGTACATGAAACCTAGCTAACGCGCATCAGAACGCACGCCACCTGAGCATTAAAGCTTTCACCTGTTTTCACGAGCCTGCTAATGTTGTTACCGCCATTCATTCACTCAAGAGGAGAAACGATTCGGTATCGCTGCGCCTGAACATCTTTCACGAACTCGACAAGATCAAACTGAAATGGAACTCAAAAGTACTCTGAACTCTTTTGCTCGACTTACCGCATGCAAGTCGGGCTGAATTGAAACCTGAAGAAGGTCTTGGAGTGGATTGGGCTTATCACTGTAAGGCTAGTGGACATCGGTCGCCCCAGATACATTCGGCGCGATAACAAGCAGGAAAAATCGAATCTGTAAGGATAATGATCAGTCTTCACGGTCGTAAGCTTTCAGCAGGTGCGATGTAATTAATCTAGTTCATGCAAACCAAACTGCGATTCCTGTCATAGCCCATTCTACAATGCAAAATCGGAAAGAAGCTAAAGGGTGTTTATGTTATCCTCGAAAATGTAATTCCATTTTCAATTTTTGTTTTGCAAGCAATTTTGCAGGGTATTGTTGGGCCTTTTGTTTTTATGCAAATGCGAATTTAAATATTCATGAGCAAAACTGCGATGTTATTCCGGGCAGAAACCTCTACAATTGTGGATTGTTTGCTGTCATAAATTGTGTTTTGGTTGGTGATTCGTTGTTATGGAAGTACATGGCAGTAAAGCCAATGAGCAAGCCTTTCTCACAAATGATTTCAATTGGCACATTTTGGGTTCACAATTTGGAAAGAAAACCCGGCAACTAAACAGTGTCTTCCTAAAATGACATCGCAGCAAGGAAAAGCATGGCAAATTTTAAATGTTTAAAGAAGTGCATTTTTTAATCAAATTTACCAAATCGGGATGTCAAATAGTTTCATTCATTTAAGGGGAGTAGAAAGTTGCACAGCATGTGTTCTTAAGAAAAAATCATGGCATGGCCCCTTTAAATCACTTTCAAAAACTAAAACACCGTTTTTTATTCCTTACTTGATAAAACGAGTTTTAAAATCATTGTAGCAAAGATTTGTACCAAAACAGGTAGGCGGAGGCGATGAATAATTATACAAATTTTGAAGAGGGAGAATTTTACCGCGGAGACTATGCTTCTCATTTCGGAAGAAGCCATCAAATAAATGATGCATTTTGATCGAGCTCGTCCTTCATCCTCCTCGGTGCAAGCGCAGAAAGACATTATGATAAATACCCAATCAAGAACGCAATTTGACTACATTCAAGACCATTAAGCATCGCATTAAATCCCTCATCCGCTAAGATGTGCTCATAACGTCTGACCTTTCATGCTCATTTTGAGATGTCACTGGTACTCGATATTCCCTTTGTGTAATTTCAAATGGAGGTTTTATGCTTTGAGCTGTTTTCCCATATGCTGCCTGAATAATTGTGAGTCTCTTAATGTATAAGTCGCATCACTTCAATCTTGGCATCAATACCAATTGCCAGTACCTGCTTTTAAAGGTCATAACTGCTCGAAATGGGAACAGTGGATCCGTGTTGAATTAAAATAACCTTCGACTCAGATTTAAAAGGCTTGATGTTATGCGACACAGATTTGCCGGCTCAGTCCAAGCAATACATCACAATTTTGTTTTCCTTTCAAAGAAAACTGTACCATTGTGATACGACATAGATAGGTCAGAAGGCGACGTTAATTATCCAGTATGAAGCTTAAAGGCATGTAGGAAGATTTCCGTTTCACGAACGTTGTTCGTTTCCAATATTTACACCACTCGAAAACCGAAGACAAATGTTCCAAACCTAACCTGTTGTAGTTTCAGCTCAGTGGATATTCCACTTTTCAAGAAAACAGTGAAAAACCATGCATTTCTTGATTAAGAAACAAATATGTCGTCTAAAGCACACTTCATTTTAAAAAAAATAGTCAATTTACTGATTGTTGAAAATCACCTACATTTCATGATTTCTTTTAAATGAAAACAAGCCAGACGGGACAATTTAATGGGGTGTTTAGTTCCAATACGATCTGTAACCCAAGTAAGCATTTTGATAAAAATTCGGTAAGCTAGCTTGCAACTGATCCAATGCCTTTAATGAACCAAACTGTAATTTAGTGCTGGATGCTTCACAGATATACAATTGAGATAATTTAACTGGTTTAGAATACAATAATGTGTGACATGTCACAACAAAATGAGCTTAAAGTTTATAATTGCCATTGTGCTATACAGTGGGGCAAAAGCCAAAATTTGAAGGCGTAGTCGATTTGTGTTTGTGTGTATTTGGAGTGAACCTTAATTTGTAAGTCCTGTTTTAACTGTGTCCAATTTGTGTTTTCTGTCAAACATCTTTAAACCTATTCATCCCCTTTCACTTGTTAACTATTAAGTCACTTTAACGCAGCAGCAGTATTTGTTAATGTCTTTTTCTCAAGAATCAGTTTTACAACTTGTAAGTTAATAGTCTAAAATTCCGTTACTGAACTTAGTATCCCTAAACGTAATATACCATTCGAAAGCCCTTGTTCTACACAATTCAGATATCTCAATATCTTAAATCTTAAATCCGACTTTAAACGCACTTTCTGATGACAGGTCAGATATGGTGATATTAATTACATGACAGAATCGGGAAGCTTCCCCTTCGCAATTTTCATTTCAGAGAAAGGTGTTAACAAGTTCGGGTTAACTGGATTTGATCACGTGATGCTTCTAACTGGGTCACAAGCTTTTATTCTGTCGATTTGATTAGAGATACGGTCGACCTTTAATGGTCGAATGTCATTACTCTCGACCAGAAAACACGTCCTTCTTTAAGTACTTCCCCGCAATTTTCCCGAGTCTTCGCTGCTTGTTCTCAAGGTTACAAAATGGTGACAGAGGGGTTTAGCCTCTATACAACATCCTCTGTACACTGGAGAGGTCCAGCTAGCGTATTTTTTTCCTAGGAGGGTTAGGGTCATGAATAATGCATTTTTCCTTTGAATCATTGCAAGACTTAGGTTCTCGTTCTATGTTCCCCTTAATTTGAAAATTATCTCAGTGATAAATTTGGAGAAGAAAAATAGCTGATGAAAATGAGCAGCGACGACGTGGATTCGAACCAGGGATCTTTGTATCCATAGCTTTTCTCGCTATCCACTAGGCTACTGTGTGGTAGCTCGACGACAACCGTTCATTAAAATGCTTTAATGTATTGTAACTAGCTGAGTAACTAACAACAATGCTGTTGATGTCATTGTCCGTTCTCATGGATAAACATGAATTATTCATGACATTGCCCCTAACCCTCCTAGGAATAAAAATTACGCGTCCAGCTACCAATTGTATCAACCGCACGCGTGAAATGCATTGTGCATTGCCGCAAGATGCCTGCGCGCCAACATGTAGACATGTTTATTTTTTGTACCAGTGATATTGATGCCAGCATTTTGTTAATTTATTTATGCGCTGGGGTGATTTGTCAGTGTGTCAGTTATCACACGAGTTGTACAAGCAAGCAGTCAATGTAAACATGTACAGATACACTGCATCCTTTGCCGGGACTTAAAGGGAATATACATCATTTGCTTTTGCTGTAATTTTCAAAAATGGATGGAATTGGGGGGTTGGAAATATATAGCAAATATAGTTACACTGACTTTTTTAGGTTTTGGGTTCGAAAATACTATAAAAAAAAAAAAAAAATTTTTCCTTTTTCTGGTCCCTGGTTCCCATATAGAGAAGAAAAAGAAGCAGTTACACAACATTTGGGTGTAAGGTCAGGGAACCAGTCTGCTGCTGGCTACCCGTTTCATAGGTGTGTAATCGATGCAAACAAGTGCGATGGTCATGGGGGCCATTATTTGAAAAAAAAAAATTTTTTTTCCAACTGATCGGCCGAGATCAATTGATACAAAAATAAAAATTTTTTTAAAAAATGACAGTATACAGAGTGCAGTATTTACAGGATGATGATTTTTTACACATTCACTCACGGTCAGTCCAGTCCAGCAATTTCTGTATTTTTTTTTAGTTTTTTATTTTTTGTGTTTGATGTGTTGTATTTTCCCTTTAACGTGCTCATAGATTGTTGCACGATTTTCTTTCCATAAACACCAACCATGAAAATACCATACAATTTTCGTTTGGATACTGGAACCAAATTCCATCGCCATTTTGGATTGTTCTTCTTCATTACAAAACATACAGTTTGTTAATTTGGAAGATTTGTGATTATTAGTGGACTGATTAAGGTTAATAAACCATATTTTTTGAATACATTTATCAAGAAATTATTTTGAAATTAACTTCTAGCCAAGGAGAAAATGTTGACTTTTCGCAAGCGTGCATTGCTATACTTCTTCACTTCTAATGCACTACTAAATCAGCCCTCCATTTCAAATGTACAAGTCATGCATTATTTTGTTTGATATAAGAAAGGATAGCATCAGACAAACTATGCCCTTGAACAGTACATCACCATTAGGAAAAGTATTATTACCAAGAACGGTACCTTACGTAGGGGGACATTCCCATAGGGTTTAGCTCAAAAAAAGTCCAACTGTCGTGACCCCTACACTGCAAAAACTGTAGTGTTAATTTAACACCGTTCGGTATCCATATAGGACAACACCAGTAAAAATTTAACACCAGATGGTCCTATATAGATACCAATGGTGTAAATTTAACACTGCGGTTTTTGCAGTGTAACCCCGACTTTAACCTTATCCTACCCCACGAATTTTGGTACATTTATGCTTTGGTCCACCGTACGAGCCATCGGTCTAGCAATGATATTCGTGACACTAATTGTAACATTAGGGAGACATTGAAATGTCTCGTTAATCTACCATGTTTCCCTATGGTATAACTCATGACAAAAGAAAGTCTCCTTGAGCGTACATTTACAGGATTTAGCACTCAGACGAAGTTATGTATTATATTCCACGCGGAATATTGATACAATCCAAACAAGTTTTGATACACTGTATTAGCATGAACAATTGGAGGCTCGATTCAGCCGTGAATGCATGTAATCCTATTATGATGTTTCAAGGAATCGCATTGATACGCATTGTGCTTTTCTTTTAAGGAAACAACACAGCTTTTTTTGGGGGGGGTGGTTTCTTTTTTTCCAAGACATTCCTGAACAAATACATCTTGAAGAATCCATCAGCCTTTTGTTCAGGCAATCTTCAATAGCGCCTTTTAATCTTCAGTCCTCAAATGTCCTTCAAGGACATGCATAGTTATAACATGTCGTGCTTAATGCTTTTTTTCATGGTCGATCTTACAGGAAACATTTTTAAAATGTGTCAGCCTCTCAATATATTTTCTGTCGCTTCCAACACAATGGTCCCTTGTTTATGTATAGTTTCAAAACGCCATCGACTTCCGGATAGGAAAAACAACGTCAGCAAAGATTGAAAAAGCTGGTAGTAAAGTATTTTTGAAAAGCTGTTGTTCCTCGACTGTTTATTTGTGTGTTGTATTCCTTTACAAAACATGCTTCCGTTTTGATGTTCTTACAGCTGACCATTCTTCTAACCTGTCTTTGAGCACGTGTGCATTTTCAAATAAACCCAAATGTATTGTTGTCGTTTGTCATTGTGTTGACGAATGGAATACCTTCAACGCATTTCTGCATTTTCAATAAACCTAGACTGTCTCTACGTGGATGAGCGCAAAAGCTTTTTTTAATCTTCGAATACAAAAGCAACTATTGCTTCTTTCACAATCAATTTCTCCAAATTCCATTCCAAAAGCGCATATCGTCGACCTGCGCAATGGAATTTTGCGACAAGAAATGTTAATTTTAAAATTAACTTTCGCCATTAACAGACGTAATGATAATTGTGGAAACTGCTTGCAAGTTCTGCATGAAGCTAACGAGGAATAGAAATTTGATAAAGCTTCTGAACATTACTGAGATTGGGCTATAAAACGGGGGCGTAGCAAGGTCATTTTTAATGGGGGTAACGATTTCTTGAAAATGGAACTGCACATCCGTGCTGAAATGTATACATTTTTGGGGGGGATGGACACTTGCCCTCCGTAAAATCAAATAGTGGTGATGGGGAGGGGGGAGTCGGTGGTTGGGAGGGGAAGTTGGTGGTTGGGAGGGGGGGGGGTCTCATCCATCTGCCAATGGGGGCGCTGTTCAAAACGGCGATTGTGCACACTAACGGACAATATATGGTGCTTTTTAGGCCGATACATGCGACAATTAAAAACAAGCACATGCAACGACGGT
Source organism: Patiria pectinifera (assembly GCA_029964075.1). Lineage (NCBI taxonomy): Eukaryota > Metazoa > Echinodermata > Asteroidea > Valvatida > Asterinidae > Patiria > Patiria pectinifera. The sequence continues at coordinate 34,706 of JASAOE010000434.1, forward strand.
TGCTACATAAAAGGGAAAGACTTCTTTTTAAAAAGGGAACTTGTTCAGAAATAAAACAAAAGAAGCGTACTCTTTACTCTCTTTTTGGAGGGGGTGTAAGCGCTGTAAAAAGTGGGGCATTTGAATGGAAAAGGGAAGCCTTCACAAAATTTTGAAATAATACCCCCTAATCCCCCCCCCCCCCTCCCCACCCGCCAGCTTCACCTATGTAAAATGGTAAGATCAAATGACACCGACAAAGGGAAAATTATGTTGGTTGTTCACCTTGCAATCTTACTTGTAGATATAGGGCACCTGCTAGGTCTTCTCAAACTCATTTGTTCGGAAGGCGAAATCATTCGCAGGGTCTATTCAGCTCCAGAGCAGGATGTGAGAGTGGTGGATTTGAATTCCAATGCCAAAATGTAGAAAATGTTTGCCCACTGATGAGGTCATTTGACCCACATGTTTTTGCCTCAAGGCTTGGGCTAATTTGAATGCTCTTCGCTATAATTTCATTTTGAATGAGAGTACTTTCACATTTGATTGATCTTTTTTCCCAATTGCGTGCTCAGAAAAATGAACGTTATTTTGAGCTAATCGAACGATGATCTTAAACTGCTTCAAATTCGCGCTGAAATGAAAAAAAAAACACTCAAGCTATTTTGGGCGATAATTTGTTTAAATTGTACTGGAAGAGAATATTAATATTCAAATTGCAGCTCACGTATTTTGTTTAACAAATCACTGAAAGGAAGGATTATTATTCAGACTAGAATAAAGTTAAATATTTCACATTTGTATTGCATTGTCACAGTATCGTTATGGTACTCTAAATGTTCATATACTAACATTATTTCAAAAGTATGCTGAAGCACCCTTTGCCGTTTCTGAGTCGCGTACAAAATAGTTTGCTTTGCTACTTACATGTTTTATAAGAAGGTGTGGAGATGCTTGTTTGTGAGACTTGTTTGTTTTATCCAGACTTGTTTCCAACTGTGAACCTGTAACATTAACCTTACCACACTTATTTCATTTGCTTGTGATAACATTATCTGATCCGCCATGTAACCCCTGTGAAGATACCGCAGGTTTGCAATTCATAACATTCATTCATTACATCCTTCCGTTTGTTTTCATTAATATAGAACCGAAATTCCTCCTTCTCTGTTACTCCTAAAAAATAACAGTTTCAAAAAAATGGAATCCGAAACACAAATTTCAATTTGTAACCGACATTCCCTCTTCTCCATTACTCTTAAAAAATACAGGTTTGAACAAAAAAAAGTGGCGCCCAGGAGGCATTTGACTCATGTGATGTCAATCACGGGAACTTAGCCAAACTAGGTCAACCCTGCAGGGTGGTATCACCCAGACGATTTTGAATATATGAGATCAAACAGTCATGCCGCCCCGTGGCGTTGACATAGTGAATACACGCCAAGCGCGCTGAGTTCAGCAGGGGCTTGATCGAACGACCCACCGTGGCGAAATGTTATTCCAACCCGTGTCTCCTGATACGGCTGAGAGTCGTTCAGACCATCCGTCCCCCTGCAAAATAGCTAATGGTTTCATAATTCACTGTCAACTTGATAGCATGCATTATCATTACAACCGCGTACGCATACATGTAACAGGACCCGACTACCCCTTGTGCATTTGATGTAAGCTCTGAGTCAGGCAACCTAATGGCTTTTGGCGCAAAATGCAATTTGGGCAGACAAGGGAAATGTTACGACGAGGATGACAAATTGCTGGACAATCAGGCAGCACGTCAAATTGCAGCCATTTTTGTGTGTGTTTGCATCGTGTGTGTCTGCCGTCAACAAAATAGCATTTGTACTTCCGTCTATGAAAAGTTGATCGCCCTACTCTGTTTGGATTGTTATTGAGTTGATTGAATTCGATTTAGCAGTACCTGCATAATGGTCACTTATTAGAAATTCTGGTTATCTGGTTTGCGCACAAATAAATGAATACAAAATTCAATACCGTAGACTACGAACGTTTTAGAAGTTATTTCCAACTGGGTCCCTTCGTTGCAGAGTGATAAGTAATACAAATGCCCCTAAAACAAAACAAAAAAAATTTAATATCGACGAATTTTAGTTTGCTGTTAATATTGATGCTGATATCAATCATGAGATTTACTCACTGTAAATGTCATGTCAGTTCGAGTTTCTCTGTTGTATGGTTTCAAATGCAATCTGATCTTTGTTTCGTCTCTTTCTAATCTATTGTTGTAGCAAGGTCAGTCACAAGTTCCTACAGGTAAATTACAATGCATTAAGTCCAAAGTCGAGTCACAAACTTATTCCAATAAGCAGTGACAAATATATTCCTTTATAATATTATTCAACCCCTACTCACATCGCGCAGTACGCGCCGCGCGCGCCAAGTTCCATATAAGGAGATGGTTTGCACCACGGGCACGAGGCATATACCATTGACATGACCAGAGGGGTGTCTCATAAAACATGAAGTTAAATTATCTCATTAAAACATGGAGTTAAATTCTTGAACAAAATCGATGAAATTTTGATTTGAATTTTTTTTTTTAATGGTTTTGACTTTTTGACCAAAGGGTATTCATGACTGGTCATGTGTGCCTGGTCGGTATTAAACAATTATGATTAAAACCATTTCATTAATGTTAGAGCTTTGCTGGCTGAATATCGAAGTTTACTACCAGTCTATGTCAACGCAGAGTCAAACTTTTAAATGGGACGATTACCTGTGATGTCTTCATTTGTACTGTCAATGTACACATAATGAGTGTTTAATTTCTGTATTGTATAAATAAATGAATTGCTAGGTTTGAAGATCTTGCACTTGATAAAAACAACCAGGCCTGTCAACGGGGGGGGGGGGGGGGGGTTTTTGGAGAGCAATTGCCCCCCCCCCCCACGGCAAAAGCCATACATACGTAATTTTATATTTTTGTGGTAGTGCCCCCCTAGTTGGTATCATGCCACCTCCCCTAATACTCAGGGCTGGCGATGGGCCTTTTAAAACAACTCACTATATATAGTGATGACACCTCAAAAAAATACATCACCAAAAAGGCACACACAATATCGTGATAGACGTGTAAAGCTGTGCTTCGTCGAGGGTTCGTGACCAAAATATTAAACAGTGGTGATAAATATTTCTTTTAAACTTTGTTTGAAGCTTTGCTTTTTGTATCTCATTTTCTTTTTTAATTCATCTCCTTTTCGTATTTGTAGACGTTTTGTCTTCCCAGCAAAATGTTGATTTTCCTCCTCCTTTGGATTGGTCACGTAAAGTCATAAGTGCACTCTTAGACCAGCTTTGCCGTGGGCTTTGTATAACAGCTTTTAGGACATTCCTCTTAAATTGTTTGTCAAGTCCTTAAAGTGTTTAGGTCTCCGAGTCAAAATGTAGGGCAGGGAAAACACGTACTGAAAATATTTTGTAAACTACCTGAGCAGTAAATGCAGAAATGGTTTTTGCACCCCCTAGAGATATTTACTGACACATTTAGCAGTATTTGTAGGCCTATCCACAGGATAGAGTAGACATCATCTTACACTGAATAGCGTTGTTTAGACGGACTTGTGCACGCACATTTCATGGACTATTTCTGCCTGCCAGTCAAGGAGTGCGCATTCACCAATCAGATCGCGAGAAATGCAGAATACACAAATCAAAGTTGTTGATATCAACGCTTTATGCCACTCCTGGAATTTTCCTACTGAATCTTAGGAGTTGGTTGGCTTGGCTTTGTTTCTATTTCCAATATGGTATGTAGTTTTGTTGCCAGGAGGTCATAACTCGCAACCCTTAATCACTGAGACAGTTTACCCATTCCTATTGGTCGAGAGCCCGACGTCACATGGTTGGTTTTAAACCGCCGGTAAAACACCACATCGCGCAGTACGCACCAAGTGCGCGCCAATCTCCATTTAAGGTGATTGTTAGCATTACGCAAGGCACATACCACAGACAATGTCAGAGAGGTGTTCCACACATGAAGTTGTACAAAATCGTTGGAAGTTTGTGAATGGTTGACTTGTTTTGACGTATGATTCGGCGAGGGCCATTACCGGCGTCCAGGTCCCAGCAGGTTTTAAACGTACTTGTTTAAAACCGTCAAATCACATATTTATTCCCTTATTGTTTCACTTGGTCGGTACAATGATTTGGAAAAGTCCCAAGAACCAATATTCTACATGTACCAATATGTATCGGTTTTCACATTTTAACGCCAGTGAGCCAAAATGCTGATCCAGTTGCATTGAATTGGTCTACTTCTTAATACCAAGCTTTTGATGTCTTTCATATGGTTTGATCATTCGTTCTATTTGAATCTGCTCGGATTAGGTGTCAACTGTGAAATATATTCCAAACCGACAGGCCCTTATTTTCGTCAATTGTATTCGCTCTTCCTTAGCTTTCACCTTTATGGTGAGAAATATGGCTTAAAAATGTAGACAATGCTACCTGCCTGGATTGTAGATTCAGTAGTATGGTTATTCAATTTCATCTGAACTTTCATGACTACTTAACAAACAGATCAAGCAGCAGATATTATTTCAGATGGTATCTGATCGACAAGACATGTTCCCCCGGGCGATTTAGAATGGTAAGCTCGCACGTTGAGCCGATAAAAAAAATTGTTTGAAATACACACATAAACGAGAGGTAAGGCTGTATCAAAGTAGTGTTAGGGTGCACTTTTGGCACGGCTAAGATGCGAAACACGAGACGACAGGGTTTCAGAGTTGGAAGGCAGAATTTTGTCTGTCATTTTTTGACAGCAATGAGAAGCATAGAAGCAGTATGCCTCAGGTGTTTCTGGCGTTCCCGAAATCATAAATCCTCTCGTATGGATTTAAACATTTACGTTGAGTGACAAGTGTTTGTATTTTGACAGTTGAACCATTTCGTCTTGGAATTACATAAACTGTGCAAGAAATAATAGTTGGTTATATTGCTCATATCACTTCTAATGTTATTAGAAGTGTTATGAGTAATACAAACAAACAGTTAATATGAACCTGTTCATCAAAGGTTAGGAAAACCTCGTAGACGAATTCGCTCTAAAGGTGTCACAAACGTATTATTTTCTTCAAAAACTGTTATCCTTCAAGCGGATTTGGAATCCAAGGGAGATTTCTTGTGTGGTCTAGAAGCGTAGAGTAGACACGCCCTGTCATGTGTTTGTTTGTCTGTTAGTTTGTTGCGTGGGGTTTAGGGGGTGTTGTTGTTTTTTTTTGGGGGGGGTGTATTTTTAATACAAAATGAAAGCGCAATTGTAAGTGGCGACAGAAAAGGAAAAGCGTCTTTTTAAAATCTTTTCGTTTGTATATATTTTTTTACAATTATCTTTTCACTTATTTATTGTTTTTTTTTATAAAGTGACCTCTCTTCGGCACAAGGGATATTTTGTAATTCTCTCAAAACAGATTTTCTATAAAGATAATAATGTATCGATTTTATTTCTACCAATATACACAATATAGTATAACAATAAACACACTGTAATTTTTTTGGTATTTATTTTTCTTTTTTTACTACAGAAGCATGCGGTGCAGTATCGATCCACCTTGGACCAACGGGATCCTTCAACCTAAAATCACCTAGTTATCCCTCTGACGTCACCACATCCCTGCGCTGCAATTGGACAATAACGTCGGCTCGAGGCACGAAGATCAGGCTGGTCATTCGCTATTTGCGTATCAATCACTACACAGACAGTTTCACCGTCGTGAACATCCGAACGCCCCCGAACGCAAGTTCGGATTACCCTCTGAGGCATTACCGCGAGGGCAAAGTTCAGATGGTGATGTCAGCCGGTCACGTGATTGGAGTTCAGTTATTGGCTAAGTCGCATTGTTTGGATGACTTCGATTCAGCATGTGGAGGCAGTCGGTTTTGGATTGAGTTTTCTCAAGTTACAAGAGGTAGGTGCCCCCCCCCCCGTGCAAAAAAATATAATAATAATAATTAATATAATAATTACCATGGATTGGACATTTGTGAGACATCCCCATAGACATGTGCACAACATTTTTCGAACTGAAGCGTGCCCTGACCCAATATTCCCTTGTCCTTTTTCCACGAATTTCGGTATGTTTACTAGACCACAAGCAACAACAAAACCTAAAGGGGGCTGTGACATTAGGGAGACATGAAAATGTCTCCCTAAAACATGAAAATGTCTCCCTAAAATAAAATTAAAATTAAAAATAATAATAATAATAGATAAATATATAAAACATTAACAAAATAAAAAGAGATAAGGTCAGGTTTTTGTGCATCTTTTGGCTTTTTTATTCACTTCAATACAAAATTGTTTCGAATTGCTTCTTCCGCATAGAACTTGTGTATATCTCTAAATAATGTGGGTGGAGAGCGCTTATTTCACTGAGGTATCTGGTGCACAGCTCTAGGAAACAACTGGACAAACATTATTTACAAGTATATCGAATTGATAAGGATATTATCGGGCAAGAGGGAAATATTAAAGAGTAGTGTAAAGAGTGCCGTTTTTCAATCTGCCTTTTTGATAACAGAACAATAATTGCAGGATATACTTATAGCAGTTAACATTCTCAATTATACGTGCTATCAAAAAGTCTGTAAATGTTTTTTTTTTTCAAAGTGCGAGATGGCACTTGACATTTACACGTTATGTCAGACTTGCCCAATACATTCAACCCCAATACCCTAAAACAAATACAAACAAACAAATAAACAAACACCCCCAACAACCCAATAAACAAACAAACTAACAAACAGATCACACATATTGAAACTTTTATCCTTATGGAGACATTTCTTTGTTCTCGCATACTAAAGTTTTCGAGCTTTAAAAGCACAGTTTCAAAATGCTCTTATTTTAACGAGACTTAATTTCCTTGGCTGAAATTCGGACTTAATACCCCTTTCCTAAAATTGTACAATTAGCAACATATCAACATACCTTGGAAATTTCTAGTTTTTGAGTAAAATCTATATATTCATTTCGTGAAAACCTTGTGGAGGCGTATACATCTATAGAAATTGCCCTGTGGAGACGTATACAATCTTTGTTTCCTATTGTGTGCATGTCTCCAGAGGGCACGGTGTATCAGATCAACAGGGCTTATGCACTAGACTATTCTGGATGACACAAGAAATCTCCTTCTCATTGCCAAATCCGCTTTGAATTGACAGATAATAATGAATAATAATGTTAAATAGTATACATGTACTTGTAACAGATCATTTTCTTAAACTACTTATGCAAGAAAATAATAATGTGGTGCACGTTTTAAACATTTAACAATACATTGGGAATCCGTGGATAAGTTTTAAAAAGAACTCATACAGCATATGTCAGTGATGTATATGTTTCATTGTAGATGCATCGCTCAGATCTGAGTGTAGCAACCTTTCACGGATGTTTTTGTGTGACGACCACAGCATTTGCTTGAGTCAAAATGGACGCTGTGACGCTGTAATCGATTGCCCCGACCAATCAGATGAACGCAATTGCCGTAAGTTTAGTTGTTGTTTTTGTTGCATGTTTGTTGTTGTTGTCGTGTTGTTGCTTGTGTCGACGTATTCGTTGCTGTCGTGGTTGTCGTCTTTGTTTATTTCTGTGTTGTTTGTTGGGGTGTTGGGGTTTGTTTGTTTGTTTCTTTCTTTCTTTATTTCTTTCTTTTGTTCTTTGTAGTTGTTGTCGTCATTGTTTGCTTGTTTGTTTGTTTGTTGGTTGGTTGGTTTGTTGGTTTGTTGGGGTGTTGGGGTGTTTTTCTGTATAAACTATTATCGTCAGTTTGTTGTTCGTAGTTTTGTTTTGTTGTTGTCCTCGTCGTTGATTTAGGTGCTGTTTTTACCATCCTAATTTAGAACTTAGTGCGGCAGAAAACAACTGGACAAGCACTATTTAGAAGTAAATCGATTTACTATTGAAGATCGTTTTTGGACAAAGGGGAAATATTGATAGTGGTTTAAAGAGTGCCTTTTTAAAATCTGCCATTTGATAAGCAGAGCAAGTACTGCAGATGTGTGTTCTTTGTGATCTCTCATATGTCTAAACTTTTTTTTTTTTAACACGGAATAAAAAAGTTATATTTCTTTGAAAACCCAGTTTCATATTTCATGTTCATAACTCGAAACTTTAAAGGCCTTTAAACAGCCATAACGTATCAACACAATGTCCGATTGAAGTCTAGCGCACAGTAGTGTAAGGATAATTATATTTTAATGTCTTTCCTTACACGCAAACCCTCATTTCGACCTCTGCCCAGTTCTGTCTTAGTTCCCCCTTAATTCCCCGGAACGCCTCACTACAACTATTTACTAAATACAAAGCTTACTGAATCTTATCTTACGAAGAAACTACGATGTGAGCAGTTTGCTTTAATCATTGTAAAGACTCGAGTGTTTATCAAGTATCAAAGGTAAACTCAGTTCATAAAAATCTCAAAAAGATTTACAAATACAGAATATCGTAGCATTTGCGACAGTCCTAACTAAGGACTAACAGATACGGGCTTTGTACACCGAGTCTCATCCGTAAACAACAAAAAAATACTAAACTAATTCCAAGTGTCTTCTTTTTAGACGTGGGTGTTGTTAGCATAATTCAATTCACACCTTAGATGGTTTCCTGGTTATTTGTCTTTGAATAATACAAATGGTGCATCGGGGTAATTAATTGGCGTAATCTTTTGATCTCTTCCACGAAGCCCGCAGCTCATGTCCGCCCAATGAGTACTGTGCAAATACTAGCGCGTGTCTGAGACGACGATATCACTGCGATGGCATCGCTGATTGCGCCAGGGGTGAAGACGAGATATCGTGTGGTATGTTCTCTATCTGCTCAGCAAGGGTTTATATAACAAGATAGAGGCAGCACTCAATTAGTGTTTATGGTGTTTATTTAGTTGGACAGATATGCTGAATTAGGGGTCAATCTCTATGGGTATTTTTCATTGCCTACAATACAGAGTGAGACAAAAACAAACGAAACCCAAATGTCAGGACCGCATGTACACTTTTAAACTCTAGGATACAAGCCCTATTCATAAGCTTGCTTTTAGTACAATAATCATTCAAATCACTCACGTACTTTTCAAGTTACGCAATTTCAAACACCAACTCTGTTTTAAATTTATGTCCACGGATCACCAAAAAGGTAAATGTTCTTTCAGCAAACGAAAACAATTCACATAAGGATGATTACATGTTTTCAGTTTACTGAAAGAACAATACTGTTTTTGTGATCCGTGGACAGAAGTTTATAACGGTGCTTGTGTTAGCTTTTAGGCTTACATTTTGCTCTTTGTTGGCAATTTTTCCCTTGATCAGATGTCCGTCATTGCCCAAAGGACTGCTCGTGTCAAATTCGTGATGCAAGTCTTAGTACGAATGGTCTCTTGATTGTGAATTGCAGTAACAACCCAAATGTCACCAATGTTTGGGACAATCTTCCCAGGATTACCAAGAAACTGTAAGTTCTAGGATTTGCTTTGCTCCCCTAAATAATACTGACCTTTCACTTCGAATTTTCACAGCAAGTTTATGTCAAAAAAACTCACGAACAAACAAAATGCGTTGTTAACATCTTTCAGATTCAGCATCCTTTACCGAATACCTCTTTAATGAGAGACATTTTGAGACTACAGGTTGCAGCAAACACACCGGTCTCTTTCCACTGTTTTCATGTTGAACATGCGCACATTAGCATGAACATGACGCAAACAATCCAAAAGGGCTGTTGTGTTTGCTACCACCAACGTTCCCAAAAGTCAGTCCCATTTTAAAATGAAACATATTAACATATTAACCTGCCTCATAGAAATGATTTTGTTGAAACAAATATTAGGAATTTTAAATTCCTCTTTTGAATCTTATGTGAATGACAGTGCTTATGTAACCCCATTGAATTTCATAAGAATGTCATTCCAAGTCTCAATGATTCTTTTTACGTTGCATTTGTCACTTAAATATGTCGTGATTTCTTTCAAAACGATACAGCGTTATGAAGAAGAACAACATTACGGATTTAAGGCCAGGGCAATTTCTGAATTTACCGCAGCTCGAGCAGTTGTAAGTCACTCTTGAATTTGTACATAATTCTTTGTTCTCAACACTTACAAAGTACCGCCTTATTCTTAAAATTCTAAAAAGTAAAATTCACTCCATTCGAGTGAAGATTCACTCCCACAGTCGGAAAGTAGCGACGAGCCATTTTAGAGCGCAATTTCTTCCATCGTAAAGATCGAGGTTTCACTGGAGCTTCGATTGAAGTGGTTCATTTTTCAGTCAATGTCAATCGAAAACGAGAGTGATTTTCACTCTAAAACGTCTAGTCCCTAATTTCACTCTTCTGAATTTAGAGAGTAGAAAATGCATCTTATACCACTTCAAAGTCCGTGTGTCTCATATTTCTCGAGCTTTCACTTGTTTAATGGAAATAGGCTTTAAAAAAATGGTTGTTATTAATTATTTCTCATAATGAAACCAAGGATTCCTCAAAAGCACCCTAGGCACTGTAGCTCGCAAGCCTGACGACACCTGTAGAGCGAAGACAATGAGAATCAATAACAGTTTCAGAGGTGGGAGGAAAACCCCAGAAGATTGTTAAGGGGGAACCCACGGAATCAGGTAGTGACTGAAAACCCAATCGAACCCGGGCGGAGCAGTGGAAGATGAGAACAGTAATCACGGCGCCAACCTGATCCCCAATTTACAGATACTGCAGCCAACTTTTTACACTTGCAAATTATTAACTGGTGTAAAAGGGCATAAACTGCACTTTTGTATTTCATTTTTTTTTTACATTTTGTTTATTATTTCATTTCACACTTTTCAGGAATCTAGAAGATAACCAGCTGACTACGCTAAAACGTGGAATTTTCACTGGCCTCCGTCAATTAGGGTTACTGTGAGTATGAAACAAAGTTGGAGCCATATCTTAATATAATTACATGTACATGTACCGAAAGATTCTTCCGTACTTCTTCCGCACTTTAACGTAATACCAACGTGCTCATTCCGTCACTAAAGTTATCTAAAGCCTTAGGGCGCACCTCATCTAGCTTTTTTTCCCAAGAGTGCGCACTAACTGGGAGTCGCCATCTTGTTTTCGGCCGAAAATCGCTATCACGAACGACCGCTATAACGAACAGTCTTTTGTGGATCCCATCGTGTTCGTTATAGTGACGTTCTACTATATCACCATTTTGGGAATATCAAACATGTTTGTTTTTTCAATAGTCACGTGTCACCAAGGCACGATTGATAGTTTGAAATCGTTGGAAATGTTGTGAAATGGCTGTCCGTAAAATGGTTGGGGACTATAAAGTGGGCTTTTTGGAGACCTTTATGTAAGCTGCAATAGACTACAGTAATAATTACGCCCACTTCAAAATGGGGAAATACTTACAAAACTTCATGGTACTTGAGACACACATCAAATTAAAGCTTATGTCATCATCTTTCATTTACTACTCAATTTTGGAGGGTTAAAAATGATCTAGAAACAAGCCCATCGCCATTTTGAAATATAAAGTCTACGCTCCATTGCAAAAAAAAGCTTGATTGTAGGGCCCAATTTTATCTGAACTTCAAAGACCTACGAGATCTCAGGCCTGTTTACGGCTTCCCCTTTTCTTCTTTTTACAAACCCCCCATTTTATGGCTCAAATATGCCTTACAGGGTGGTGCAAAAAGAAGGAAACCCGCTGTTGACAGGAATGCTAACCTAATTACTTCACTTATTTGAACTGTTTTTATACATGGTGAATTTTATTTTTAAATAGAATCGCAAGATAGTGTTATTATGCTAATCTGAATACAAGTCACCAAAATCACTGTTGTCTATGTGAATGTCTAGTGTAGTGTTATTGTCTTGAAATCAAACTCCGAAGCTCCGTCAAGCGGATGGAATAAAATGATCCGTGGACAAACAGGTTTGGCACATGAAATGTTTAACCTACCATATCTCAGGGACAAAATATGCATTTGCAATCATTTTTCCGCAACATTTTGTATAAAGATCAATATTTTGATACCATTAAATTGAATTTTGAAATATGCTCAACAAGTAAGTGCAAATTGCTGTCAAAGTCGGGTTCGTTTCTTTTTGCACCACCTTGTAAAATGACACAAAAGTTGTAGGGCATACAAATTGTGATTTGGCCCATGTTCATGCCTGCACCGATATGATAATATTTTCTGCAGGTTGTCGCAAGGACGATACACAAACCTAGCATGTCCACTGGTTCGTGCACGTTGTAAGCATCGACACTATTAATGTCAGGGCTTAACGTGCTGTATGGCGACCCACTTCAATTAAGGTTTAACAAAAAGTCGGCTTCTCTATGTCACTCTGCAGGAAACTCAACATAAATAATTTGAATGCGATAGACGCAGGAGCGTTCCAAACGCTGGAGTCCCTTAAAGTTCTGTAAGTTCAAATTTCTACTTCTCTTTTATTTGTACATTCCTAAATATTATTTCTCAGATAATCTTTGTGGTATATTTTAAATCTTATATAATCAATTGTTTGATACTAACACATTTGACACATGTTATAATTGCATAAAATAACATCATCAACAACAGAATATCGTAATTTTTTTCACGAAAACTTACCTAACATACTAGTGTTTTTGTTTTTGTTTTTTGTTTTTACGGTTAGACGTCTTGATGATAACAGCATTACATCTCTCACGGCAGAAATGTTTGGGGGTCTTACCAGTTTAACAAATTTGTAAGTATTTTACGATTAATGGTCAAAATTTCTTCCTTGACATTCTGATTTCCTTCCGATGATACCTTTTGGATTAGACATTTGAATATCAAAGTTGATTGACTTCAAAAATTTATACATTGTTTGAATCATAAGTTGTGAACAATTATTGGTTTCATGGTGGGTGGCTGTAAGTTGCTTGCAACCAAAGGGATTCGAACGTACTGTCAATGATAGCCTACTAGTGCGTGGGTTTTGTATCCTCACTAGATTTAGCGCAATCCTTAGATCATTCACAAGCGAAAAGAATTTTCTCGGTAGGGCAGAGATTAACATGTCATTTTCTTAACACTTTTTCATTTCAAAAACCCACGTTTTAAAATAATAACTTAACATTGGCATCTTACGTCTTCAACAGACGTCTTGGAAACAACCGCATAGGGAGTCTCGGCGCCAATACTTTCCAGCATCTAGGCAACCTCATTGGTTTGTAAGTTGACTTGTTTGTTGTTTAGGAATCTAGATTACTCCATGAGGAGACACTTTGCCGCATCCATATCTACCTTCCCCATTTCTAGTACAACATCCTCTTAGCCCTTCATGCACTGCCACACTCTCCCTGCATCATCCCCCCCCCCCCCCCCCGTGATCCTCACCTACCACTTCCTCCTTTGTTCCTTCGTCTGCTTCATCCCCTCTCTTCATTCCCTTTGATCTTCGTCCACTGCATACTAATATAAAATAATACCAGGGTCTTATATAGCGCACGTATCTACCAACAAATAGGTACTCAAGACGCTGGAAATTATGTCTAGTATTAAAGACAGACAAAATAAAGTTTATGAGAAATATGAGACCCAGCATGATTGCGTGCCCCCTTCAACTTCACCTACTGCCACACGCATCTGGTCTTTTCCCTGTTTAATCGCTCTTGTGTGTTTCTCCTTCCAACCCTGCATAATAATAACAATTATACCGGAGTCTTATATAGCGCACGTATCTACCAACAAATAGGTACTCAAGACGCTGGAAATTATGTCTAGTATTAAAGACAGGCAAAATGAAGTTTATGAGAAATTTGAGACCCAACATGATTGTGTGCCCCCTTCAACTTCACCTACTGCCACATGCCTTTGGACCTTTCCCCGATTCGCTCTTGTGCGTTTCTCCTTCCAACCCTGCATGATTGTGTGTCCCCTTCATCTTTACCTACTGACCCACTTCCTTGGTCCTTCCCCTGTTTAAACGCTCTTTTGTGTTTATTAGTGGAAATTGGTGGTTTAATAGTAGAACACTGTTTTTCCAAAGATGCCCAGCAATTACAACAAACATACGATATTATAAAAATAGAAAAACAGGCAATAACAATAAAATTAAAATAACAACATTGCAACTATTGAATTGTATTGTATCTGTATTTGTAATGTATTGTATTTGTTGATACACATGTTTGTAGTCATTTTTTATTGTATGCAGGGCCCCAATGGAAACCAGTTTTGAACTGTTTGGGCATACCCTGGGTAAAGAAATGATATAAATAAATAAAGATATGATTAAGAAGAGTAATCAACAGTAAAATGAGACAAGGTTAATCACGGTTGTTACATTGGCAGTAAAAAGACAAAAACAAGACATACATGTACCATATAATATTAAACTATCAGGTTCGTGAAGAGGCGCTTAAAACTGGCAAAAAGGGGAGGCAATGGATGTTTAGGTTTCGCAGGGAGGTTATTGAATAAATTTACTCCACGAGACGCAAATTAAGGTTTTCCAGAGTTAGATTTGGATATATGAGGAACTGGATTACCTTGTGAACAGACCTGGTATTGTATGAGTGGGTACTCAGAAACAAAATGAAAAGAGTTTAAAAAAAATGAGGAGGCAATTTGGATGTTAAACTCTTATAAACTAGAGTAGTTAAGTGAAAATCTCGTCTTTCACTTAGAGATTGCCATCCATGTTTCTCCTTCCAATCCTGCATATGCTTGTGTATCTCCTTCAACTATACTGCCTCACTCCTGCAGATAGCCTCCTCCATGTTTATTCCCTCCGTTGTGTCTTTCCTTCCAACCCTGCATATTATATTTCTCCTTCATGTTTGTTTCTTGCACCGCTGTCACTTGCCTTTGAAGAAGGTCTTATAAAGACTGGAACACCAGGCCCTTTTGTATATTTCGTGTCCATGCAGTCAGTATCCAGCTTGCAGAAGCTTTAATTATTTTCACGTTTTCCTCGCTTTCAGAGACCTAGCTGAAAATCGAATTGCAACGATTGAGCCGGATGCATTCAGCGGTCTAGCACATCTTAGATCTTTGTAAGTGGCGATCCTGGGGTTTGGCACATCCAAGTCCATTCTGGAACATGTTCCTTGCTATGGCTTGAGCTTCGAATATTGTGTTTGTTTTAATCTTAACATAAGTAAGTTTAAAGAAGAAACCTCACATTTAGTGTTAATCGTGTGCAAACAGTTCTCTTTCCCCAATATCTTTATAACATCACCTACCGTGTTTATTCACTGAACCCAGCCCCGTGGTGACGTATGCCACATCATTAGCATAACCTTTTGTCTTATAAATCCTAAATTCTAAATCAGTCACAATG
>JASAOE010000435.1:0-25000 GCA_029964075.1 Patiria pectinifera
GAAAAAAATGCAAGGGGTTAGCCTTACATTTTTAGTCAAAATTGGCCAAAAATTAAATTTTCTCAAAACAAGGCAGAAATTAATCTGGATGCAAGAGGAACATCAATCAATACTCTAACACGCAGAATTTTGATGATTTGGGCAAGAATCATCCATATGTAGCGGAAAAAAATAATATTTTGTAATTGTTATTGGTCGCCCCTATTAATTTTACCTTAATATTTCTCCGGAATTATCCCTTAACTAGCACATCTGTCCAACAATCGATTTGGAATGCGTTCTAGGGCCCCGAAGGCATCTTTCTAGCAAGTTTCAAGGAATTTCATTTTTTGGCCAAAATTGAAAAAAAATGCAAGGGGTTAGCCTTACATTTTTAGTCAAAATTGGCCAAAAATTGACTTTTCTCAAAAAAGGCAGAAATTAATCTAGATGCAAGAGGAACATCAATTAATACTCTAACACGCAGAATTTTGATGATCTGGGCAAGAATCATCCATATGTAGCGGAAAAAAAATAATATTTTGTTATTGTTATTGGTCGCCCCTAATAATTTTTTCTCCGGAATTATCCCTTAACTAGCACATCTGTCCAACAATCGATTTGGAATGCGTTCTAGGGCCCCGAAGGCATCTTTCTAGCAAGTTTCAAGGAATTTCATTTTTTTGGCCAAAATTGAAAAAAATGCAAGGGGTTAGCCTTACATTTTTAGTCAAAATTGGCCAAAAATTGGCTTTTCTCAAAACAAGGTAGAAATTAATCTCGATGTTAGAGGAACATCGATCAATACTCTAACATGCAGAATTTTGATGATTTGGGCAAGAATCATCCATATGTAGCGGAAAAAAATTAATATTTTGTAATTGTTATTGGTCGCCCCTATTAATTTTACCTTAATATTTTTCCGGAATTATCCCTTAACTAGCACATCTATCCAACAATCGATTTGGAATGCGTTCTAGGGCCCCGAAGGCATCTTTCTAGCAAGTTTCAAGGAATTTCACTTTTTGGCCAAAATTGAAAAAATGCAAGGGGTTAGCCTGACTTTTTTTGTCAAAATTGGCCAAAAATTAACTTTTCTCAAAACAAGGCAGAAATTAATCTGGATGCAAGAGGAACATCAATCAATACTCTAACACGCAGAATATTGATGATTTGGGTAAAAATCATTCATCTGTAGCGGAAAAAAATTAATATTTTGTAAATGTTATTGGTCGCCACTATTAATTTTACCTTAATATTTCTCCGGAATTTTCCCTTAACTAGCACATCTGTCCAACAATCGATTTGGAATGCGTTCTGGGGCCCCGAAGGCATCTTTCTAGCAAGTTTCAAGGAATTTCATTTTTTTTGGCCAAAATTGAAAAAAATGCAAGGGGTTAGCCTTACATTTTTAGTCAAAATTGGCCAAAAATTGACTTTTCTCAAAAAAGGCAGAAATTAATCTGGATGCAAGAGGAACATCAATCAATACTCTAACACGCAGAATTTTGATGATTTGGGCAAGAATCATCCATATGTAGCAGTAAAGATTAATATTTTGTAATTGTTATTGGTCGCCACTATTAATTTTACCTTAATATTTCTCCGGAATAATCCCTTAACTGGCACATCTGTCCAACAATCGACTTGGAATGCGTTCTAGGGCCCCGAAGGCATCTTTCTAGCAAGTTTCAAGGAATTTAATTTTTTGGCCAAAATGGAAAAAAATGCAAGGGGTTAGCCTTACATTTTTAGTCAAAATTGGCCAAAAATTAAATTTTCTCAAAACAAGGCAGAAATTAATCTGCATGCAAGAGGAACATCAATCAATACTCTAACACGCAGAATTTTGATGATTTGGGCAAGAATCATCCATATGTAGCGGAAAAAAATAATATTTTGTAATTGTTATTGGTCGCCCCTATTAATTTTACCTTAATATTTCTCCGGAATTATCCCTTAACTAGCACATCTGTCCAACAATCGATTTGGAATGCGTTCTAGGGCCCCGAAGGCATCTTTCTAGCAAGTTTCAAGGAATTTCATTTTTTGGCCAAAATTGAAAAAAAATGCAAGGGGTTAGCCTTACATTTTTAGTCAAAATTGGCCAAAAATTGACTTTTCTCAAAACAAGGCAGAAATTAATCTGGATGCAAGAGGAACATCAATCAATACTCTAACACGCAGAATTTTGATGATTTGGGCAAGAATCATCCATATGTAGCGGAAAAAATTAATATTTTGTAATTGTTATTGGTCGCCCCTATTAATTTTACCTTAATATTTCTCCGGAATTATCCCTTAACTAGCACATCTGTCCAACAATCGATTTGGAATGCGTTCTAGGGCCCCGAAGGCATCTTTCTAGCAAGTTTCAAGGAATTTCATTTTTTGGCCGAAACGGAAAAAAAAGCAAGGGGTTAGCCTTACATTTTTAGTCAAAATTGGCCAAAAACTGACTTTTCTCAAAACGAGGCAGAAATTAATCTGGATGCAAGAGGAACATCAATCAATACTCTTACTCGCATAATTTTGATGATTTGGGCAAGAATCATCCACATGTAGCAGTAAAAATTAATATTTTGTAATTGTTATTGGTCGCCCCTATTAATTTTACCTTAATATTTATCCGGAATTATCCCTTAACTAGCACATCTGTCAAACAATCGATTCGGAATGCGTTCTAGGGCCCCGAAGGCATCTTTCTAGCAAGTTTCAAGGATTTTCATTTTTTGGCCAAAATGGAAAAAAATGCAAGGGGTTAGCCTTACATTTTTAGTCAAAATTGGACAAAAATTAAATTTTCTCAAAACAAGGCAGAAATTAATCTGGATGCAAGAGGAACATCAATCAATACTCTAACACGCAGAATTTTGATGATTTGGGCAAGAATCATCCATATGTAGCGGAAAAAAATAATATTTTGTAATTGTTATTGGTCGCCCCTATTAATTTTACCTTAATATTTCTCCGGAATTATCCCTTAACTAGCACATCTATCCAACAATCGATTTGGAATGCGTTTCAGGGCCCCGAAGGCATCTTTCTAGCAAGTTTCAAGGAATTTCATTTTTTGGCCAAAATTGAAAAAAATGCAAGGGGTTAGCCTGACATTTTTAGTCAAAATTGGCCAAACATTGACTTTTCTCAAAACAAGGCAGAAATTAATCTGGATGCAAGAAGAACATCTATCAATACTCTAACACGCAGAATTTTGATGATTTGGGCAAGAATCATCCATATGTAGCGGAAAAAAATTAATATTTTGTACTTGTTATTGGTCGCCCCTATTAATTTTACCTTAATATTTCTCCGGAATTATCCCTTAACTAGCACATCTGTCCAACAATCGATTTGGAAGGCGTTCTAGGGCCCCGAAGGCATCTTTCTAGCAAGTTTCAAGGAATTTCATTTTTTGGCCAAACTTGAAAAAAATGCAAGGGGTTAGCCTTACATTTTTAGTCAAAATTGGCCAAAAATTAAATTTTCTCAAAACAAGGCAGAAATTAATCTGGATGCAAGAGGAACATCAATCATTACTCTTACACGCATAATTTTGCTGATTTGGGCAAGAATCATCCATATGTAGCGGAAAAATTAATATTTTGTAATTGTTATTAGTCGCCCCTATTAATTTTACCTTAATATTTCTCCGGAATTATCCCTTAACTAGCACATCTGTCCGACAATCGATTTGGAATGCGTTCTAGGGCCCCGAAGCCATCTTTCTAGCAAGTTTCAAGGAATTTCATTTTTTGGCCAAAATGGAAAAAAATGCAAGGGGTTAGCCTTACATTTTTAGTCAAAATTGGCCAAAAATTTACTTTTCTCAAAACAAGGCAGAAATTAATCTGGATGCAAGAGGAACATCAATCAATACTCTTACACGCAGAATTTTGATGAAATGGGCAAGAATCATCCATATGTAGCGGAAAAAAAATAATATTTTGTAATTGTTATTGGTCGCCCCTATTAATTTTACCTTAATATTTCTCCGGAATTATCCCTTAACTAGCACATCTGTCCGACAATCGATTTGGAATGCGTTCTAGGGCCCCGAAGGCATCTTTCTAGCAAGTTTCAAGGAATTTCATTTTTTGGCCAAAATAGAAAAAAATGCAAGGGGTTAGCCTTACATTTTAAGTCAAAATTGGCCAAAAATTGACTTTTCTCAAAACAAGGCAGAAATTCATCTGGATGCAAGAGGAACATCGATTAATACTCTAACACGCAGAATTTTGATGATTTGGGCAAAAATCATCCATTTTCACAGTGAAAAAATAATATTTTGTAAATTGGTCGCCCTATTAATTTCACCTTAATATTTCTTCGGAATTATCCCTTTAATAGCACATCTGTCCAACAATCGATTTGGAATGCGTTCTAGGGCCCCGAAGCCATCTTTCTAGCAAGTTTCAAGGAATTTCATTTTTTGGCCAAAATTGAAAAAAATGCAAGGGGTTAGCCTTACATTTTTAGTCAAAATTGGCCAAAAATTGACTTTTCTCAAAAAAGGCAGAAATGAATCTGCATGCAAGAGGAACATCAATTAATACTCTAACACGCAGAATTTTGATGATTTGGGCAAGAATCATCCATATGTAGCGGAAAAAATTAATATTTTGTAATTGTTATTGGTCGCCCCTAATAATTTTGCCTTAATATTTCTCCGGAATTATCCCTTAACTAGCACATCTGTCCAACAATCGATTTGGAATGCGTTCTAGGGCCCCGAAGGCATCTTTCTAGCAAGTTTCAAGGAATTTCATTTTTTGGCCAAAATTGAAAAAAATGCAAGGGGTTAGCCTTACATTTTTAGTCAAAATTGGCCAAAAACTGACTTTTCTCAAAAAAGGCAGAAATGAATCTGGATGCAAGAGGAACATCAATTAATACTCTAACACGCAGAATTTTGATGATTTGGGCAAGAATCATCCATATGTAGCGGAAAAAATTAATATTTTGTAATTGTTATTAGTCGCCCCTAATAATTTTGCCTTAATATTTCTCCGGAATTATCCCTTAACTAGCACATCTGTCCAACAATCGATTTGGAATGCGTTCTAGGGCCCCGAAGGCATCTTTCTAGCAAGTTTCAAGGAATTTCATTTTTTGGCCAAAATTGGAAAAAATGCAAGGGGTTAGCCTTACATTTTTAGTCAAAATTGGCCAAAAATTGACTTTTCTCAAAACAAGGCAGAAATTAATCTGGGTGCAAGAGGAACATCGATCAATACTCTAACACGCAGAATTTTGATGATTTGGGCAAGAATCATCCATATGTAGCGGGAAAAAAAATAATATTTTGTAATTGTTATTGGTCGCCCTATTAATTTTACCTTAATATTTCTCCGGAATTATCCCTTAACTAGCACATCTGTCCAACAATCGATTTGGAATGCGTTCTAGGGCCCCGAAGCCATCTTTCTAGCAAGTTTCAAGGAATTTCATTTTTTGGCCAAAATTCAAAAAATGCAAGGGGTTAGCCTTACATTTTTAGCCAAAATTGGCCAAAAAATAACTTGTCTCAAAACAAGGCAGAAATTAATCTCGATGCAAGAGGAACATCAATCAATACTCTAACACGCAGAATTTTGATGATTTGGGCAAGAATCATCCATATGTAGCGAAAAAAATTAATATTTTGTAATTGTTATTGGTCGCCCCTAATAATTTTTCTCCGGAATTATCCCTTAACTAGCACATCTGTCCAACAATCGATTTGGAATGCGTTCTAGGGCCCCGAAGGCATCTTTCTAGCAAGTTTCAAGGAATTTCATTTTTTGGCCAAAATTGAAGAAAATTCAAGGGGTTAGCCTTACATTTTTAGTCAAAATTGGCAAACAATTGACTTTTCTCAAAACAAGGCAGAAATTCATCTGGATGCAAGAGGAACATCGATCAATACTCTAACACGCAGAATTTTGATGATTTGGGCAAGAATCATCCATATGTAGCGGGAAAAAAAATAATATTTTGTAATTGTTATTGGTCGCCCTATTAATTTTACCTTAATATTTCTCCGGAATTATCCCTTAACTAGCACATCTGTCCAACAATCGATTTGGAATGCGTTCTAGGGCCCCGAAGCCATCTTTCTAGCAAGTTTCAAGGAATTTCATTTTTTGGCCAAAATTAAAAAAAATACAAGGGGTTAGCCTTACATTTTTAGTAAAAATTAGCCAAAAATTGACTTTTCTCAAAACAAGGCAGAAATTCATCCGGATGCAAGAGAAAAATCAATCGAAAGTATAATACGCAGAATTTTGAAGATTTGGGCAAAAGTCATACATTTTCACAGTGAAAAAAATTTAAAGCCATTTCACCTTAATATTTCTTCGGAATTATCCCTTTAATAGCACATCTGTCCAACAATCGATTTGGAATGCGTTCTAGGGCCCCGAAGGCATCTTTCTAGCAAGTTTCAAGGAATTTCATTTTTTGGCCAAAATTGGAAAAAATGCAAGGGGTTAGCCTGACATTTTTAGTCAAAATTGGCCAAAAACTGACTTTTCTCAAAACAAGGCAGAAATTCATCTGGATGCAAGAGGAACATCGATTAATACTCTAACACGCAGAATTTTGATGATTTGGGCAAAAATCATCCATATGTAGCGGAAAAAAAATAATATTTTGTAATTTTCATTGGTCGCCCCTATTAATTTTACCTTAATATTTCTCAGGAATTATCCCTTAACTAGCACATCTGTCCAACAATCGATTTGGAATGCGTTCTAGGGCCCCGAAGGCATCTTTCTAGCAAGTTTCAAGGAATTTCATTTTTTTGGCCAAAATTGAAAAAAATGCAAGGGGTTAGCCTTACATTTTTAGTCAAAAATGGCCAAAAAATGACTTTTCTCAAAAAAGGCAGAAATTAATCTAGATGCAAGAGGAACATCAATTAATACTCTAACACGCAGAATTTTGACGATTTGGGCAAGAATCATCCATATCTAGCGGGAAAAAATTAATATTTTGTAATTGTTATTGGTCGCCACTATTAATTTTACCTTAATATTTCTCCGGAATTATCCCTTAACTAGCACATCTGTCCAATAATCGATTTGGAATGCGTTCTAGGGCCCCGAAGGCATCTTTCTAGCAAGTTTCAAGGAATTTCATTTTTTGGCCAAAATTGGAAAAAATGCAAGGGGTTAGCCTTACATTTTTAGTCAAAATTGGCCAAAAATTTACTTTTCTCAAAACAAGGCAGATATTAATCTGGATGCAAGAGGAACATCAATCAATACTCGAACACGCAGAATTTTGATGATTTGGGCAAGAATCATCCATATGTAACAAGGCAGAAATTCATCTCGATGCACGAGATGCACACTGATCAATTCTCTATGCTCCTTTTTGAGCGTTTTTACCTTAGAATTTTTGACGGCATTTTCCTCTATAATATCGTTTTCATTAAAATTGGGCTCCATTTGACTTTTCTCAAGAACTAAATAGTGTAAGGGGTTAACTTTGCATTTTCATCAAAATTGGGCAACATGCAATTTTCTGAATTATTAACACATATTTTTATCGAAATTTGCTAATATTTCACTTGAATTCCACGCTTTTGGGGATTTTCTAGAAAATTATTGAAGGCAAAAATAAATAACCAAAATGACAACCTCTATTGCATACATAATGTGCGTGGTTAAATTCTATACGGTGGTGTCACTTACTTGAACTAGACATGAAATTCTAATCGTTGCCATTTTAAAAATTCACATGATAACGAATACAATTTAATAAACAAGTACAATCAATGCATAGATTCTAATCATTATTATTTGAATAATTAAACAAACCTGGTACCGGAAGGTATTCTTGCCGATTTGTTTTTGCCAAACGATAACAATTTATTAACCCTCCTATTGTTTGAACAGTCACAGACAGTCAAATATTCAATCCTCCTCCCTGCCATGCATTGTACGTGTACACTGGCTAGTCATCACCAGTCAGATCACATTTCAAGCAAGCACTATGACTAGTCAAATTCAGTCAACAGACAAAGGCAGGCAAGTGGTAGGCACAGCTGGCTTATCACTCACCTACAGTCAAAGCACAGCTGTGTCGAGCTACATAAACAGTCACAGCCAGTTAATCCTGCTTTATGTAAGCTAGGAGCTCTTAACTGTTAACAGTCACTTGATTGATTTTGACTGCAAGAACAATTGGCACAGAATGTGTGTTTGCATAGGAGAGTTTGAATAATGCAATTTGACCGCCATTTGTGTTAGCACACATCTTCTTGAGTTGTAATTGAATTAAAAAAATTGGTGGGGCATCAAAAGTGAAATATTTTCCGTTTATGAAAAATAAGAGTTTACGAGCACATTGAAACACCAACTATATAAGCTTCAGCTTTAAAATGTGTCTAAAGTCTGGAGATTACTGGACATGTGCAGAGTTTCGATTATTTTATATTTTCAAATGTCAGAAAATACAAATATGATAATACATGGTGATTATAGATAATTCATTGATATAGCGAGGAATAGACCATTATCATGTTGCAGCCATCTTGATTTTTTTCCCATTCGAATCAATGTCACCAAAGCGAGGCTGGAAGGAAAATAGTCTGGTGATTTGGGTAATAATGATGTAGCGTCTTGAGCACCAGTTCTGGTGAATACGTGCGCTTTATAAGTACCCACTATACGTGTAATGGTACCATTAAGGAGACACGGTATCGTAATTTCTTCGCACGATGGGAGACATCGGTCACAGTCCCCCCCTTTAGAGGTACAATTGTACCGTCGCAATTAAGTTATTTTTGTTGCTCGTGGTTTAATTAGTAAACATACCGAAATTCGTGGAAAAAGAACAAGAAAATATTGGGTTCGGGCACATTTAAGTTTGAAAATTTTGTGCACTGTGGGGATATCTCCCAAATGTCCAATCCAGGGTAATAATTAAAATAATAATAATTATTATTTTTGCACAAACTAACTTATCACTCAGTACTGTTTTTGGATACAGGGGACATGACAGAAATGGTGGCAGCATGATAAAGGTCTATTTGGTTCTCTCATTTTAACTGCGGAATTAATATATAATCGGTGGAAAATTCAGTGGTCATACGATTGGCATATACTATCCGGTTTGTATAGTGATAGTCATACACGCGCACACCACTGATTACAAGCTTTCATTGGCTAAACGTGTCACTTTGTATTACTTTCATTGGTTCCAATGCTACTTTGCGCGTAGTGGGTGTGGTTTAAGTTGAAATGACGTCACACTTACAAACCGCATTGTGTCTGTTATTATAGAATGCAATATAAAATCAAAACATAATGCAAGTCCCGATTTTTGCTTTAAATCGCACAAATATTTACGTTATAACGCAGAAAAACATAATTCTTACAATGACTTCATTTCACAAGTCGGCAAGGGCTTTTGGCATCCAAACACTTAAATCCCACAATTTAAATATTCTGATTTAACAGGGTTAAGAAGTAAGCACATGATTGTTGTGCTTTAAATTGTGATCGTAAGTTAAGACATACATTCTGTACATTTTGCCAGGTTTTTAGTGTACGTGTGCCAAATCAATAGAATAAAATGACAGCCAGGCCGTACTAGTGTTGTAGTACTCGTACTCGGTACTCACACTCGACTACTACTCAAGTACTTTTTTTGAGTACTCGTAATCGTACTCGAATGTCAAAGTGTTCGTACTCGAAATGACGGTACTCGTACTCGAAATGACGGTACTCGTACTCGGGCAGCAAAGTACTCGTACTCGACATGTCCAAATTGTACTCGATCATCAAAGTACTTGTACTCGATCATCAAAGTACTCGTACTCAAATAGCAGTACTCGGGGAAAATGGTATGGCTTGACATAATACACCATGGCCTCACTGTATCGATACTTTCAGTTTGAAATGGTTGATTGGCTTGTGGAGAAATCGAAGTTTCCTGATTTTCCTCTGTGCACGTCCAGACAAACACATTTACAGCTAGCCGTGAGTTGGTCTGTATATCGGTCTGACTGGCCTTTTACGCACAATGAACCATTTGCCATAATATGGCGTATTCGGAAATACAAGTACACATGTATAGTACCTGTACTCGTACTCGTACTCGGAAGTAAAAGTAGTCGTTCTCGGAGACCTGTTTTGTACTCAGAGGTACAAGTACTCATACTCGGCAACGTAAGTACTTGATCGGCAGTACTCGGTACTCGGGAAAAAGTACTCGACTACAACACTGGGCCTTACTTGAAAGGCAAAAACAAACAATGTTGGTGCACTGATAGCTGTGTCACCAAAGAAGGCAGTTATGCTGCCTATCAGTGGTACGAGCACACTTATCTAACAGATGAAAGTGTGGCCATCTTACAAAAAAATATTTTGGAAAGATGGTACAGAATCCAGATGCCACTTTTTTGGTTGTGTGGAAAGTTTATGGAAAGTCCAGTGCTTTTCCGAAGTACTTTCTAACAAAAATTGAAATGTTTCTTAGTCCCAGATTTTTTCAACGTCTTTGCAATAAAGGACCTTCATTGACTGGAAATGTTATGATGAAAAAGAAAGTGGCGTCAGGATGCAACATTCTTTCCGATAATGTAGCGTTCTCCTTGTGTGTAAACTTTACTCTTATTGTAGAGAGAGTTTCGTCTCGATAAACCTCCTTTAGTTGTACAATTTTTTACATGAAACATCTTTGCCTTTAACTGAGTGCAACAACGCAGTTCAATTCCTAAAACAGCCCCTAATAATCACAGCGCTATTGATCCAATACCTATATATGACTTGCATATAATGTTGACGAATTATTTGTGTAAGCATTTAATTACATACAATGTATAACTTATGGCACGTACATTTGAGTGACCTCATTACAATAATACTGTACATGTAAATAACTACACGTATATGGCATGAACACACGTTTAAAATTGTTTTTTTTTTTCAATTTAACGTTCCCTGGTACACCACGTTGTATTACAAACGGGTACAAAGTCACACACACATTTACAAGTGCACATATTTCATTTGCATAAATTTCAATCAATCATGAATAAATCTACATATGTAATAACCATCAAATTTCGTTGTCAAATTTCGGGCATAGCACAAGTCCAGCTGAAAATGGCATCAAATAGATGCATTCTAGTGCTTCTTTTGACATTTTATTTTCAAATGTACATTATTTTTTGTACCGACCAAAAGTAGATCCCACAATTTCTCCTTGGCCATCCCCCTCCCTAAAAAAAAACCTAACCCACAAGCCCCCCCCCCCCCCCAGTTACTGTTCTGGTGATGGAACAAGAAGATGATTTTTTTTTTATCAAGCACATCTTTGTATTCATTTCACTTTTAAAATTTTGTGCAAGAGTTTTTTTCCTTCTGATTTCCCTCAATTTTGGGGGGTGCATCTTCTAAAAGTTGGCCTTTCTTTTAAAGAATATGATTCCAATTAATCAAACCAAAAACAAAAGGTTACCGAATAATCTCCGCGGACCAAGCTTCGAAACTAACAACATGATTCACACGGGAAACTTTGTGATGTTTTTCCTATTACCTTCTAAACAATCATTAGATAAATGCATACTTATCTCATTCAAAGACACATTTTTTCCCCACAATTTTTTAAAATCCTACAGTACTATTGCATACAGTCATACGTGTTACTGACAAAAATATAAGCCCACATTTACGCATGGGACTTTTTTCAATGTGAAAAACATTAATGTCTTAACTTGTGCCAGCACAAAACCTACGAACACGTACGTGCTATTTACAAATCATTAAAATCATTCAGGAATGGCAAGAATTTTCCTGAAATCAAAAATTTCATAGCCTTTTCATTTCCTAGGCAGTTAAGGAATCTTCCTCAATCCTCCAAAATCCTCACCTGTGCAGGAAGTAAACCAATGGCACACTCTTTGTACCTACCAAGTTCCAAGGAGCATCAAGCACATGTACATTTAAGCTTAATTTGTAGTGGTTTGGCAGTATCTTAATGCCTCTATCCTACAAAATCCCACATACCTTAAACACCCTCCAAATCTGCAGGAACCCAATGGCACACCCTTTGTACGTACCAAGTTCCAAGGAGCATCAAGCTCATGTACATGTAAGCTTAATTTGTAGTGGTTTGGCAGTACATCAATCCCTCAATCCTACAGAATCCAACATACCTCAAAAACCCTCCACATCTGCAGAAACCCAATGGCACACTCTTTGTACGTACCAAGTTCCAAGGAGCATCAAGCCCATGTACATGTAAGCTTAATTTGTAGTGGTTTGGCAGTATCTTAATACCTCAATCCTACAAAATCCTACATACCTCAAAAACCCTTCACATCTGCAGGAACCCAATGGCACACTCTTTGTACCTACCAAGTTCCAAGGAGCATCAAGCCCGTGTACATGTAAGCTTAATTAGTAGTGGTTTGGCAGTATATCAATCCCTCAATCCTACAAAATCCTACATCCCTCAGAAACCCTCCACATCTGCAGGAACCCAATGGCACACTCTTTGTACATACCAAGTTCCAAGGAGCATCAAGCACATGTACATGCAAGCTTAATTAGTAGTGGTTTGGCAGTATCTTAATGCCTCAATCCTACAATATCCTAAATACCTCAAAAACCCTCCACATCTGCAGGAACCCAATGGCACACTCTTTGTACCTACCAAGTTTCAAGTGGTGCGAATTAACATCCACATAAGCTACCCTGATAGTATATGGGCTCTACCTTCCTCAATCTTGCAAAATCCTCCACATGCCTCAAAAACCCTCCACATCTGCAGAACCCAATGGCACGTACACTCTTTGTACCTACCAATTTTCAAGTGGTGCGTATTAAGCCTAACATAATGAGGTAATTGTAGCTGGGCCCTACAATCCTGCAAAATCCTCCAACCAACCCTCGACTGTGCAGGAACCCTATGGCACCATCTTTGTACCTACCAAGTTTCAAGTGGCATCAAGCCCCATGTAAACTAATAGAGGTAAGGCACTATCTTTCAAAAACCTACAAATTCCCACAAAATCCTGTTGGATTATGAAGCATCTGGGAGGGTGAGGATTAACCAACTGCCTAACAGCGTTCTTGTCTTAAACATTTCATGCAACCCCCTATCTGAAGGACACTTTGGATACCAATCTCCAATAAATCAAAAATATTGGTGGCGCTCAGAAGCCAGGAATCAGAACAGGTCATTTCACAATTTCAAGAAAGCCTTTCGCGTACTTGCAAGACAAAACGACACTGGTCCGGCGGTGTACACGGGTAATATCTTCCTGGTCAAGACCATTGAGAGGTTGTACCCTGGTACGAGCCATGCCTGTAAACTTCTGATATACTCTCTTGATTTCAATACCAGAGAGAATCGAAATCAAATTAAATCAATAAATCAACGGGAACAATCTGCACGTTCACACACTAAATAAATATGTACACCTTGGCAAGAATTCACGATATATCTGTTAAAGTGCAATAAATAATAAATATGGTATAGTTCATATACAAGTTTTGAGGTACGCCTTTGACTGTACTGTTCAAAATATTAATTATCAATTATATACAACATTTTTTTTTCAGTGTCTTCGTAGAGATTTGAATATCGTAATAGACATTGTGCACAATACCCCCCTCGCTTGGTTACAAAGAGAGAGTTGGGAGGGACTTGAATGCATTTCCGCTGTGCGCCTGGCGCTCATGTGGAGATACACTTAATTGTGCGTACTAAACATTTTACGCACAAGCCATACGCACCACTGCGCACATCCATCCATTTCACAGAGAAGACGAACGCGATCGATTACTTCCCCGAGCTTACTCGTGCAAGCGCGACTGCGTTAAATCTAACGGTCATGTGACTTCTCACACTTAAAGGTACAGTCCAATTTTTTCTAATTTGTGCATTTCGTTCCTAAAGGCAACAAACGTGCTCAAAATCTAAAGAAGAATGCTGAACAACTAACCTGATGAAGTTTCAGCTCAGCTTCAGCTGTACATTCCGAGAAAAACAGCATTCTAGGATCTTGATTTAAAATCAAAAGTTGCTGATGAATCATGTTTTAAAATTGGGCTTAAATTCAGGGTTCGAGACACGATCTCACTGAGCCTAGAATGTTGTTTGTCTTGAAACATACAGCTAAAGCTGAGCTGAAACTTCATCAGGTTAGTTGTTCAGCACCCTCCTTTAGATCTTGAGCACTTTTATTGCTTCAAATGAACAAAATGCACAAATTACAAATGATGGACTATACCGGTACCTCTAATGCATTTGCAAAGGGATTCAATTGCCACATGACCTCGAGTAGCCCAAGATCGTTCGTTTATTGCTTAGCACAGATTGTTCATGTGCATCTACACTCAAGATGAAAGTACGGTTAAGCGCAAGAGAAGTAAAGGAACGCATTCTTTCTCTGGTACAGTTACCGGTAGCAAAAAGGTTTTTCAACCAAAAAGCAAACGTGAATACCAATTTCTGACGTCACTTTTGAGCCACATTTCAATACTGCAAATTTCTTGACACATTGATTTACCTCAAATTTGCCTATGTGTTAAATAATAAAATGCCTATGAGAGGGCCATTAAATGGAGCCAACTTGGCAATAATACTGAGCATTCCAATGAATTACACGTCAAAAAACTTATCTAGTACATTATCAACAGAATACTGAAACATTTCAAACACAGATTGCACAAAGCCGATTAAAACTAACACAAGGCAAAAATCAATACTTTTTATCGTTTGGAAACGGTATAATACAAAGTACAAAGTAAATATCATAATCAATCAATAAATAAATTCTATAATTATCAATTATTTTATAATTTCCACCTTTCATGTTGTGATGTCAGACTTTATTTGATAACGAGGGCCTCGTCCAAATTTGGCATGTGCGTTACCGTAGCCACGGTCAAGTAACACGGCTTAAAATTTGGTTGGTATATTGTATAGATAACTTGCTAATTGTGCGGTAGGAAATATTCACATGATATTATGTTCAACTTAATTTCAAAGAATGCGTATGGCTCCGTGCACAAGTACCCCCTCAACGGCAAGAAAGGGAGAGTTGGGGGAGACCAGTGGGAGAGACATTCCAACGCATCGCTGACAACGCCTGACAACGCGAAGATGGCTTTGTGAATACTCAGAATAAAATTAGTTGTGCGTACGTTGCAAACAAAGCCATACGCAGGGGACATTCCTTTCATTTTTGGCTTGCAATAAATGGTTGCAAAGCGCCCTCTAGAGTCCATACACGGAGTCCAAACTGTGATT
Source organism: Patiria pectinifera (assembly GCA_029964075.1). Lineage (NCBI taxonomy): Eukaryota > Metazoa > Echinodermata > Asteroidea > Valvatida > Asterinidae > Patiria > Patiria pectinifera. The sequence continues at coordinate 15,235 of JASAOE010000435.1, forward strand.
GCTTATTCTCCACGTAGGACAAATCGGCAGACTGGCATAGTACACAAACAGACTTATCACAAGTAACTTTGATTTAATTTCGAAACTTACATCTATAACCTTGAATTCATGACTGGTCATACCTTAAAATGGCGTCTTGAAGAGTGCCCTCGTGCGCTCAGGAATAAGACCCAATACAAGAACGCAGACATGCAGTGTGGTGAGGTTTTTTAGATCGGTTGGAGATATTTGGATGGGAACACCCCACTCTGCTTTCTGTTACAAACGTGGACCCAACCGCCTTCTTCTTTAGAAGTCTGGATCACAACCTGTTGAATAAAATAAAGAACAAAAGAAAAGTCAGAAATACAGCATAAGGGGAATAGAGGAATAGACTTCTGATGAGGAATAGACTTGTGATGGACTTGTGATGGACTTGTGATGGACTGGTGATGGACTTGTGATGGACTCGTGATGGACTTGTGATGGACTTGTGATGGACTTGTGATGGACTTGTGATGGACTTGTGATGGACTTGTGATGGACTTGTGATGGACTTGTGATGGACTTGTGATGGACTTGTGATGGACTTGTGATGGACTTGTGATGGACTTGTGATTGACTTGTGATGGACTTGTGATTGACTTGTGATGGACTTGTGATTGACTTGTGATGGACTTGTGATTGACTTGTGATGGACTTGTGATTGACATGTGATTGGCTTGTGATGGACTTGTGATTGACTTGTGACTGACTTGTGATGGACTTGTGATTGAGTTGTGATTGACATGTGATTGGCTTGTGATGGACTTGTGATTGACTTGTGATTGACTTGTGACTGACTTGTGATGGACTTTTGATTGACTTGTGATTGACATGTGATTGGCTTGTGATGGACTTGTGATTGACTTGTGATAGAATTCTGATGGACTTGTGATGGACTTGTGATTGACTTGTGATGGACTTGTAATTGACTTATGATGGACTTGTGATTGACTTGCGATGGACTTGTGATAGACTTGTAATAGACTTGTGATTGACTTGTGATGGACTTGTGATGGACTTGTGATAGGCTTGTGATTGACTTGTGATGGACTTGTGTTGGACTTGTGATGGACTTGTGATTGACTTGTGATGGACTTGTGATGGACTTGTGATAGGCTTGTGATTGACATGTGATGGACTTGTGATGAACTTGTGATAGACTTGTGATAGACTTCTGATGGACTTGTGATTGACTTGTGATTGACTTGTGATTGACTTGTGATGGACTTGTAATTGACTTGTGATGGACTTGTGATGGACTTGTGATCGCCTTGTGATCGCCTTGTGATTAACATGTGACTGCCTTGTGCTCGACTAACCTGATCTTTCTTGAGAGTCATTCCATCTTTGACGTCTTGCGAAGCCTTGAAAGTACGCGTCACCTTGACGACCTGTTCCCACGGTTTCAATGATGTCACACAAAAGGACGGAAAGAAACCACACTCGCCATGCAACTCCCCCTGATAAAAGAATGACACAAAAACATTAAAATTTCTTACATCTTACAATCAAGACATTATCCAACTATTCCAATTTGAAATGAACAGAACTAAATAAATAATATGAAAATTGAATCTTACTTTCCACCATTCTGTACTCCGCTTATCGATCATATGCACTCGATCACCGGCTCTAGAAAAAAATAATGGCAAAAATTTTAATTTACACCAAATATTGAGCTCAATTTCAGAATTTCCTTATGTTGATAAGGGTCGTCAACCTAAATATTGTGGGTCCAGTTTTTTTCCTGTCGCTGTTAAATCTGACATTTAACATTTTATAATTCTGGAAATAAACTTCACACTGGTTGAGACTATAAATACTGTAAAACACAGTACTGTCCAATTTTCTTTTGACATTTTGTTCTCAAGAACTTTTCTTTCTTCATTCTTTGACAACTATGCATTTTTAATCTGGATTCTCGGAGCAAAACTTGTGCGCATGTCCAGTTGCAAAAGGCAATATTTTTGACTGGAGGGGGGGGCCTTGTGAAAAATGTATAAACTTTATACAAACCTAAATATTAAAGATGATAAAATGTAGTTTTGAGTTGTAGTAATGAGTAAACTTGTATTATTAAGCTTTGATTCACATCGGTCTATACAGATTTGGCTTTGTTAAAAAAAGACAAACAATACAGGAACCTTTTTTTTTAACCTATTTGTAAGGATGTTAAAAACGATTTTTTATTTGTTACAAAAAAAAATTACCTGAGTGAGAGATCATCTCTCATCATGCCTTCAAAGTTATACAGTGCTACGAAATCGTGATCACTGGAGGCCGGACTAGATGACTGAAACAGGTACAAAAACAAAGGCTTAGAATTAATCACTTTAATAAAACCTCTCACAATTCATATTCAGGACAACTTCCTGACAAGTTGCGACATTGTATCGGGTATAAGTTGCAGGACTCTGAACAACTTCCCCGCAATCTTCCCGCAATGAAGTGATCAGTATTGGTGAGTCAAGCAGTTGCTGATGAAAATCTCCCCGGAACATGCCCAGACAAACGCAGAGCTTCTTTCGGACTAAGTGAATGATTTTACCCACAACGTGTTTGGAACTCGTCCTGTGAACTGAGACGGGCCAATTAGTCTCTGCTTTTGCATATTCATGAGCCAAAAGCACTTGTTCATTGGTTAATGATTATCACTTCCAAGAACTACAAGTTGCTATATGTGGGGCATGCAAAAGTCACAACCAACCTCAAGAATGTCAAAGGATTCAAGTAGTGGTACCCAAAGGTCAGCTGTTGGACTCCCAATCATACAACAGGCAATCAAAAATCAGGTTGTTAGTGGTACCATACTAAAAAACCTACATGACTCTAAAATTAAACGCTGGGTGTTATTATTAAACACATTCTGAAGGATGAGATTGAAAAGTTAGGTCAAGTTTTGTTAATTCGTTAACTATAACTGACACAACAAATAATGAAGGGGATAATAGTGTGATAGAGCAATTACACATGTGTAGTTTAAAACCTATAAGGGCTTGGTTGCCAGTAACGGCTTGAACAAAAAGCGATAGCTATTGGTGACCAGCCCCTAACTGGTTTGAAACATTACATGCAGTGTTTTGCAACTTCAATTTTCAATCATCGCTGATCGGGGTTAATCGGCAGTTTAAGACCACCAACGTGACGGGCTCTCGACCAACAGGAAAGGGTAAACATTGTTATGATTGGTGTTTAAAATCACCCTGAACCTGACAGTCACTTGACCAATGGGCTCCGTGCACAAGTACCCCCTCAACGGTACGAAAGGAAGAGTTGGGGAAGACCACTACGAAAGACATTCAAACGCACTGACGACGTGCGAAGACGCTATGGCTTTGTGCACAATCACAATAAATTAGTTGCGCGCACTTCGCGCTACATGCACACGAACCAGTACACGCACGCGGCGTGTCCTGTCTTCAGGGCTTTCAAAAGTGTTCAAAGCGCCCTCTCTTGTTGGGGCACAGAGCAGATAGGAATAGGTTAAAAAAGTGTTAAAAGCGCCCTCTCTGTTGGAGCACAGAGCAGATAGGAATAGGTTATGGATATTCATATTGAAAGACATTAAGCATGCACCACACCACACTGAACAGGGCTAGCGCAACACCACATATACTACTACACCTGATCAGCAAACGAAACGCGACCACGCCCTCGCGGCCTAACTACTCGGTGACTCACGCAGCCTACTAAAGGATGCACGGGTGAAAATCTCCCATATGACTGATGCAGGCAAGCATGCAAAGCGTGTGATAAAAAGTCAGCTTTGAATTCTTCCAACAAAATTTTAAAAATGGTTACAAGAACTGAGGAACACTGCAAATGAAATGACGCCAACAAAACAACACTTCCACAACTGGACTTTGAAAACTTACCCTCATAGACGGCTCGCTGGTTCTGCCGTGCATGTGCTGCTGTCGATGCGCTACAGGGAAAATAATTGGACAGTGTTTTATCCACTGAACTCTATTGCGAATATTCTATTGTGCAGTAAATTCTGGCTAAACTGGCACTCTCGGGACCCGAGAATCTGTGACGACTCACGCGAATGCCGATATATGCTGTAAGTTGTTATTTTGCAGACTTACATGAATGGTCATTTGCACACATGATTCATTGCACTAATTGGCTTCGATTTACCCTGGATTATCTCCTTTATGTTTGAGTTGAATCCAGCAAATTAATCCTCAATTTGTATCATCACATTTGGGGTATTGATAGTGGAGACCACGATACATATGTACGAGCACAGTAACAAATTAAATGCGTGCATGGTCTGGTATATACCACGCACGCATTGACTGCAGCAGTAGTCATTCAATAAGACGACCCCCAAAATAGACAGAGCGCATGCGTACAGCCGAGAGGGGTATATGCTCACGATGCATGCGATGTATGCAGCAAAGATCCTATAGCGCCGCATAGTGGTATGCAGTGGGACACCCTTTTTCGACAACGATCACGGGCCGTGCGAAACCACTTTTCACTCGACACTTTGCAAACCGCAGTACAGGAAGATAATGCCAATGCCTGATTTGTTGAATGCCGACTTACACAAAGGATTTTGTAATGCTTTTTATGGAAAGGGGACCCAGAGTAACACGACTTGAGCAAAATGGCGACTTACAAAAGCTGACTTAGAAATAAAAAATTCAATGGAAATGCATTACGGACAATCGGGACTTTAGTCAGACGGCCGACTTGAGCGATTTGACGAATTATACAATGTCGGTTTAGCCGGAGTTTACTGTATATTGACCCTTTGCACATTGCCGCCTGACAGTGGGCAGGTTTAGTTCCTGTTTGATACACCTGATTAGGTACTTTGTACCATCATTGCACCTGAAGTTAAATGTAAGATTTTAAGCTTTGCATGCTGGAGTATCATCTTTTGGTTTGCGGTAACACCATGTGGTAATAACTACTGCTTAGTAGATATTTAGTTCTGAAAAGAACTTGTCCTGCTTTTTATCAACTTTCGCTACGTAGTTTTAGTTCTGATAACAACAGTCCTGCTTTAAGTTCTAAACGAATTGTCTTTGATCTCAACATTTTGACTTGCCTACTTTAGTCATACCGAAACGAAACTGAATTTAAATAACAAAACCTTCCCACTATCGTGGAGCAAGGACATCGCAATTTTTTTAGAAGTTGACATTATAATGACAATAATCATCAAAACACGTAAATGCACATTGGAAATAACACCGCCAACTACACGATATAAATCCATTACTAGCCAATTGCGGTATCGAATCAGGATACAGGAAGAAAGTTTCCTATCCAGGGCTTACAACTGGAAACGAGGTTGGAAATAAAGGAAGCACTGGGGACGAGGTTGGCATACACGGTGTCCCGTCCACAGGGTTCTCAAAATTGGAAAAAGAGCGCCCTCTTTTGTTGGCGCACAGAGCCCATAGAACCTGTATCTATCACATGGTGAGTGACTTACAAGATTCGGTATCCAATGACATGCTCTTTCCGTAAGTCTCCAGTATTTTGCGTCGCGTTGATGCCGTACTCGGACTGCAAAAGTTATAGACATTTCATAGAAAAAATAGTACAAATTTATCGGCAAATTTATCATTATGCGAAAGTGTACTTTTATGGTTAGAATGGTACAATCCTTCTTTGTCTTCCAACAAATTTAAATTCTGGGTTCTGATTGGTCGATCCATGGCAACGACTCCACGTTCTCAGATATGCGTGTCATTCCTACTGCACGTACGTGTAATAGGATAACCGCTGAAAAGTTCGTGTACAACAAGTGTGCTCCATCTTTACTGTTTGTCAAGTTTGCTGGAAGACAAATTCATTATCATACTCGCGCTTGTGGAATATGAAAAAAAAAAAGGATTGTGTTTGTGTTACGAATGCCATTCGGACGACACCATCTCATGATTTGAGGGTCAGGGTTCGAATCCTGATGCTGGCCATATCTTGTGTTCTTGGGCAATAGACTTTACCATAATTTGCCTCCCTCCATCCATGAGTACTGGGTACAGGCGTAAGTTGGGTATGTCGAGTGGTGGTTAGGATTTGTGACTCATGACAAGAGGTCAGGGTTCGAACCCTCCTGCTGGCCATATGTAATGTCCTTGGGCAAGCCATTTTACCCAACTTTGGAATTCACCACCCAAGATAAATGGTACAGGCATTAGTTTGGAATGGCACTAAGTAGTTCTGGTTTGTGACTTATGATCGGTGAGTCAGGAGTTCGAATCCGGCCCCACCATGTGTCCTTAAGCAAGCCACTTTTCACTGACCTGTGAGGAGCTGATTTGGACTTATCAGGATCGCGTCCCTCTGGGACCAGTGAACTGGTACTCCCGCTAGAGCCGCTGAGAGAAGAACCTGACTGTTGAGTGCTAGTCACTGATGGGGTGCAAGGTACCAGACTTTGACGAGGTGAGGTGTCTACCGACGCACCACTAGACAGGCTCGCTGCACACTTGATGGCCTCGTAGATCGGATCGACTTCTTCTACATCTAACAACAAGACAAAGCGTGTGAAGTTTGCTGGTACCTAGAGTGCCTCGAATTCTATCCAACTGATTCAGAATGGCTTAACCCTAAAAGGGCCCCCTCAACTTTAAAAAAAAATGTTTCGCGACTCAAGCTATTATGACTTCTTAGCCTTGAGCCTTGCGCATCTTTTGATACAAAAACAAATTAAAATCGGACCACGGGTTGCCGCGCAGCGAAAAAAAATTTGTGAAAACTGAATGTGCCCATGTATGTCGTGTACACAGAGCAGAATTGGCATTCATACATAGGAATAATTAATTAGCCATAATTCCAAAACCCTTTGACCTATAGTCATGAAATTTCTTGGGTACGTTTATGAAAAGTAGCTCTATTTGTGTACCAAGTTTCACAATTTTTCGTCACTCAATGGCCGAGATCTTGTGGAGGGGGGGGGAGCCCTCTCCCTCACGGCTGAGAGATGGTGAAAAAATATTTCGTCACTCGATGGCCGAGATCTTTGGGGGAATCTACTTTACCTTTAATGCCTACAAATGTAGCATGGAATTATTTGAAAGAAACAGCGCAACGCTCAAGCACAAAAAGAAGAAAACAAGTTGTTAATACTCACTGGTGTCACATTGTCTCGGAATCTCTAGTTCGGAAGAACTTTTCTGGCGACGAAGAAGTTTCTTCTTGTCAACCTTGAAGAAACCCAGCAAGTATTTTAGATTACATGGGGCTTGTTAAATACAAAGAATTTGACCCCAAAAAGTCATGATCATGTCAGAAGGCCAAACAGTACATACATGTAAGTTAATAACAATGCGCGTTAATACTACTATAAATTTATAAAGGGCACGTATCCACCAGTATTGGCGCTCAAGGCTAACATCATTATTACCCTGCTCATTGGGCTGATGAAACATTCAAAAGACAATCTCAGCTCCCTGGGGAGTATACAGCTCAATGCTGCCATTTCCACGCAAACAGCTAAATCAACCACACTAACCATCTCTGCCCTCACAGGTACCCATTTACTCCTGGGTGGGGAGAAGCAATGAGTGACAAAGTGCCTTGCCCAAGGGCACACGCACCATAACCCCAGGCTGGACTCGAACCCACAACCTGCAGAATTACCCGCAGACCACGAATTCAATGCTCCAGACCACGAGGCCATGGCACTCCATTGGTTAATGTGCAAAGGCCATTTGACACATTTTCTGCTACTGGCTCAGTGAAGACTTAATAGCCAAGCAAAATGTTCGAACCTAATGAGATTCATTATCAATGCGGTATTGTACTGATCTGTGTATTAACCTTAATTTTCACAAATATGATGGAAACACATACCAACGGTTTGATGTCACGAACGCTTGCCTGCCGACGGAAAACCTTGTTGGGCTTTTCCTGCATGAGATGAAATTGTGAATAAAATAAGAATTTTGTTCAAGAGGTTGTGGAATGCTGGAAGACATTTCCGTCATTTTTCGGGTATATGTAGCCTAAGGTGTGATGAAATAAAAACGACTAATGTGTCTGTCATGAAATGGGTACAAAAGGTACTTTTGAGAGCTGTTTTTCAGGTCCTGTTTCGACCCGAACGTGCAATTTATGTAAAAGTCGTCGTTGGGGGCAGCAAACAAAACATAGTAAATCGTGACGTAATAAACAGGTCTCCCAATGCAGCGTAGTATAAACGAGTCCTGTTTATTACGTCACGATTTACTATGTTTTGTTTGATGCCCCCAACGACGACTTTTACACAAATTGCACGTTCGGGTCGAAACAGGTCCTGAAAAACAGCTCTCAAAAGAACCTTTTGTACTCATTTCATGACAGACACAATAGCCGTTTTTATTACACCACACCTCAGGATATACCCGAAAAATGACGGAAATGTCTTTGAGCATTCCACAACCTCTTTAAAAGCTTTAGCACAAAAATGTGTGCTGGGCTTATTTTAAACAACTACGTATGTTTAAAACAGACTATGGGCCTGGTTACCGAAATGGTCTAAGCCTAAGGCGAGGGGCTTTATCAGTGACCAGTCCCCGAGCTTTTTTTTAAAAGTATTTGTTTCAAACCAGCCAAGCATATATTTTTTTTCATTTATTGTTCGGTCAAAAGGTCAAAATAAGTCACAAATTGACAAAACTCCAACGATTTTGTTCAACAATTTTACTTCAAGCTTATGGTATGGTATGTGCCTTGTGCGCATTGCACTCAGACTCTCCTTATATGGAGATTGGCACGCACCCGGTGGGTATTGTGCAATTTGGAGCAAGTGCCGGCAGTTTAAAACCACCCATGTGACGGGCTTTTGACCTATAGGAATGGGTAAACTACCGATCAAACCAAGAAAAAGGTTGTTGTTCAAAAACCTAAAAACAATGAAGGTGATTTAGACTTACCACGCCTCCTCGGCACTCCGGTACGCCGTCCTGGCATTTATGGTGGACGTTTGTTTTGCAAAGTTTACATCGGAGACCTTGCTTTAAAATTCCTATAATGCAACACAAAAAAAGAGATAATCACTCAACTTTTCCTTCTAGTTTAAAGTTTGCATGTTGCGGGTGTATATAGGTAAAGTAGATTGCCAAGGAACACAAAAATAACTTGCAGCATTATGAATACCCTGACCCGCAACGTTGCACTCCCCTTTCTGAATATGGCCAAAAAAGGGTTAAAGTAGGGGTAAAGTAGATTGCCCAGGGACACAAAATAACTTGCAGCATGATTAATACCCCTGACCGACAACGCTGCAGTCCCCTTTCTGAATGTGGTAAAAAAGAAAAGCTGGGTTAAAGTAGGGGTAAAGTATATTGCCTAGGATAACAAAATAACCAGCAGCTGGATTCGAACCCCTGGCCCTCTGATCACGAGTCACAAACCCTGACCACTACGCTTCATTCCCCTTTCTGATTACACTTTACACTCCACAGTTTATTCTGGTACCAACTACTACTCCAGGGTTGAAAGAAGCAAGTAGGGGTAAAGTGGATTGCCTAGGGACACAAAACAACGAGCAGTTGGATTCGAACCCCTGACCCTTTGATCACGAGTCACAAACCCTGACTGCTGCGCTTCATTCCCCTTTCTGATAACACTTTACACACCACAGTTAATTCTGGTACCAACTACTACTCCAGGGTTGAAAGAAGCAAGTAGGGGTAAAGTAGCTTGCCCAAGGACACAAAACAACAAGCAGCTGGATTCGAACCCCTGATCCTCTGATCACGAGTCACAAACCCTAACTGCTACGCTTCATTCCCCT
>JASAOE010000436.1:0-16908 GCA_029964075.1 Patiria pectinifera
CAGCGTTTTGTAGCTTTTTAAAGCACATTTCAACCATTTTGCCCAAACTGCCACCACGCTCAAACCGTTTGAGCTCACCAGCTATCTTGAGTGGTCCATCTTGTCAAGTGGTCCGTTTATAATTCATTTGCAAAATCGAAGCCGTCAACATGATATCTTTATCCCTTCAACAGTCCTTGAGTAAATTACAACATTTGACATATCTGATCACTTTCCTTTTTATTTTTCTGAACTATTCTTGTCAGGACAGGTTTCACTTTGGCCTACGTTTTACGGAGTGAAACACTTTCTCTACCACTATACCATGACTACTTGGCCCTGTGCTATCAGTGCAAAATTTGGTGTTTTTTATGATAATTAAAGGCGGTGAATAACGAATATTTGTGGTGCAAAAGTGTTGAGGCAATCCTGTTTTTATCGAATTGAATGTATGAACTAGAATAACTTGGGGCAGTTACCTGGGCGGTTTAAGGAGCAAATTGCTGAGCCCAGTCTTCTGACTCGGTATAAAACATTGTTATCCCATTTGAAAACTAATTTATAATTCATGGGATAAAGCAAACTCTTTGATATGACTCTTGTTTTTAAAAAGTCTGTACCTTATGATTTTGGTCAAACAGTTAAGATATTCACATGTTCAACTAGTACAAATTATTTCCCGGCAGGTGAAAAAACGAGGTGAGACTTACAGTCTGATTAGGTTGGTTAACGGTGCCAGGATACCAGTTCGAATCTCACTCAGTCTGTTGTTCTTCAAATCTCTGCATAACAATGGGCGGAGCAAACGCATCAGTCATAGCACACTGTACGACCAATAGAGGCTACCATCATGGCTATAGCTAACTGTAAACTTGTCATAATTAAACAATGTAAGATCTGAATGCTACATTTTATAAATATTTCAGAGGCGTTGCTTACAGTACTTCCATGTTGTCCTGTCCCTCAAAGGCATCGTCTGGAAGCGTTCCAATTTGGTTACCATTCAGATGAATTTCATTTACATTCTGACCGGACAAAGCCTTGGCTGGATAAGTTATCAGCGTGTTGTTTTCCAATCGTCTGTAGAATTATCGATATTGACAAAGAAAGCACAAAATTACATTAGTGAGAAACTATGAAGTCTAATACGTGGGGATTTGTTGACAAAATGACTTTGATAAACTCACATTGTTGTAATGGTTGCCCCGTCAAATGTGTCACCTGGAAGCGATGGTATCTCGTTGTCTTGTAAAAACCTGAAACGAAACACAGAATTTGCTTTTATTCTGTCCATGATTCAGTTACGCTAATAATTAAGTTTTAACAAGGAGATTTGAATACAAAGTCTGTTACATAAATTGTTAAGTTTGAGGATCGTTTAAATATAACGTTTTAACTTTTCATCACAATTTGAAACATTTTAAAGACCAGCACTAGGTCTTTGCGATGCTCTCAAATAATTTATTGTGATATTGATTTGACTTTTGATTAATTTGTTAAACCTGTCAGTGAAAATAATTACCCACTATTACCCCAAAGGACATTGATATCAAACCATTATACATGAATACCCATGATTTTGAACTTCCCAACTGCATGAACTGTGTGAAAAGTTTGTGCAATACAATGTGCAGTACTGGTGAAACACATTTCACTATATCAAAATATACGTAAGGCACGACAAATTTCCATAAAGGTTCGGACACTTACAGATTTTCTATCGTTGTTCCATCCACAAACATCTTGCCTTTGACGTCAAAGATCTGGTTCTTCTGCAAATTACTAAGTGAGGACAAAATAACGAAATAGCTTACGTCCAAGCTTACTTCCTTTTGAAATGTTTTGATTTCTGAAAGTAGCAAATCACCGACCATTTTCACCCCACAACAAAAGAACATTTATAACACATTATATATGTTTTGAATTTTAGTTTTCACTTCAAGTAGAATATAAGTTGACAATTTACACTAGAGAACTTACAAATCCTCAAGGATGTTAACATAGAACGCTTCTTCCTCGATGACTCTCACTGAATTTGATTCCATGTGGCTGTGTATAGGCACAAAGACAAATGAATATGTTTATCACTCATTAGATCTAAATAAATCAGTTCAATTCTACATAATGACATTTTGTAAATCAAATTTTTTATGAAATTACTTTTGAAATTTGACATGCGTTTGAAAAGGTTGCCATAACATAAACAATCTTACCTGAGCATAATCGAAAGCCTTAGGATTGTGAATATTAAGATTCCTATTCACCAAAAACGAAAGTGAAGTTACTCACAAATAATCGGCTGTTATCCCGTTAAATGCAAAAGATGGTACAGTAGCCACACCAACTGAGAGCATATAGCTGTCAATAAAACATTCATTTTGATAAGTATTCATGAAGACAGAGGATGCGTATAATCTTTACTTCAATTCGACTCTTTCACTTCAATAGGTCCATGATATTTACAAAGTCGTATTTCGTGTCAATCAGAGGTCACACACAAGTCATGTCACACATAAGGGCACGTTTAGGGGATGCAACAGTGACAAATGAAAGCCTTGTCATATTTTACAAAAGCTGCTTGTACTGGATGACTTGTGATAACGTGTGACGTGGTTGATTAAAGTTCTGGCGGAAAATATCAGCACTTTTCCCTGTAATTAATTTAATGGAAACTTTGACTTTCCATTCACAGTATTAAACGCACAGTTATGATCTAATGGTTAGCGTTCAAACAATTAGTACCACCATAGTTTGCATATGATAACTCAAGAATCACAGTGCTCATGTGGATCAACTTGGTTCATTGCAAATATTTAGATATTAAGATGATTCCTATTAAAACAAAATACTTACAAGTATATGCAGGTGACATCATTGAAGGAATACGAGCTCATGGTTTGCAGAGGGTTGTTATCCAATTTCAAATATCTTTTTAAAAGAATAAAACGTATGTCTTTCATAAAGTTTCTGTTCTATTGTATTTAAAAAAAAAATTGATCCATTCCTGCTAATTGAGAAAGGCTAACTCACACCAACCATCATGTTTCTCCAGCTTGTTTATCAAGCATACTTAGTATGAAATGTGCAAATATTAGCATGAGTTTGTTAAATGTGTAACTTTCTCAGGGCGAAATTTTGGGTCTCAATAGAAATAATAAGGTTTCAGTTATGCTAGAACATTTACAACTCTATTTACAAGTAAATGTTTGTTGTCGTGTATAGTACGTTTTGGACAGTATGGCTTAAAAATGTTAAAACTATGATAACGGACATCAGTCACCATAAGAACAAGCTGCTCTAAAGTACACCGAAGGACACAACCAAAGAGAAAAGACACTTTGAAAATGTATGATTGTTACTATGTTAAGAATACTCACGAGGTAGTTAGTCCCGACAACACGATATTGTCAAAAGCGTAAGGTTCAACATGTGCAATGTCGTTGTCACTTAGGTCTCTGAATATAAAGGAAAACATCTATCATTACACCTCAGTTGATCAATCTTTAGTATAAAAGCAATGTAAATATTTTGATTCTAATCCAAACCATTCAAATTTCAAATTTGTTCCAAACTGTTGGACCTTTTTGAACTTTTCTCATTACACAAGCACAAGAATGCTGAAATGTTGCATCAGCTGACTTAGCTAGCAACAAACTAAGTCCATGACTGACCAGGATGCAGCAGGATCCAGCTTGATATCATAATGTGTATAGGTTTATGAATACTTACAAATTGCAGGCAGCAAGATTCTTGAAAGCTTGGGTTTTCACTTCTATTATGTTGTATCCACTTAGATCCCTAAAAAAACAAGATTTTTATTGCAAAATGGCTTCTAATGCAGAAATGTATGAAGCAATCTTAAATTAAAACAGATTTACACAAAATGTGCCTGTCTGAAAATGGGCATCATGTTAAGGAAATTTTCTCAAAATAAAAAAGACAGGTGACCGATATAACGTACACAATCGTTTAAACTACAGTAGATATTGAGAACATGTAAAAGTCCAAAAAATGATTTGTTTTTCTCTAAAATAAAACCTATTCAGTTACAGGTTAGGGTCCATTTCTGTTATTAAGACTAATAGTTATAAACTATACACAAGGATATCATAATAAAACAAAGGATGTTTGTCACGTCTTTTGTTACTACATGTATCAGTCAGGTTTAAGGATGGCATGCATGGGTCATGTCATTATTCGGATCGACACCAATGACTAACGATATTTTGGCTATGCAGATTTGTACACACACGTATGGAAGTTAGGACGCAATGTGTGAGTTATATAATAATAGTAAGGCCACAAAAAAAAAGTCTCTGGTTTCTGGTATGGAGCTTGCCCAAAAAGTGGTGCAGCGACGCGGCTTTTTTTTTTTTTACCTGATTTTTTTGCTTCCAAGGTCGGCTGTTGACTGCAAATGGTGCCCGACTAAACTTAGTGCAAATATATGGAAGTCCAGAGAGGCCACATAAAGCTTATTCTCGATCATAACCCCACCTAAAAACGTGTTAAAATTGTGCAGCAGCAGGATTCCAGTCAAACCAGTGAGTTTGGCGGTTTTGAGACATCATCTTTCATTGAAAAAAAAAAACTTTTTCATTTTGCCGACGCGCATGGCTACGGCGACGCGCGCATACCAGAAACCGGAGACTTTTTTTTTTGGCCTAAAGGGTTTGACTTTTCACAAAATAATAGACAACATGTGCTTACAGATTCAATGTTATTGTAAGATTGACAAAATCTCCTCCCATAGGAATCTTCGTGAGTCGGTTATTCTGCAGACTTAATGACGTAAGTGATGTAATATGAGCCAGTGAGCCATCCTCAATGTAAGTTATCTCGTTGTCTGCTAGATGCAAGATATAGGTCAATGGACAATCCTCAAATGTTGTCTTAAGAATTCGTCCAATTTTGTTGTTTGCGAGATCACTATTAATAAAGAAGAACAGGAGAAAAATATTAAACAATCATAAAATTACATGCAAAATCATTTAACCTATTTGCATTTTCTTTTTCTTTTCTTTTTATTAGAAAAAAGCATTTATAAATACTTATTTACTTTACATGCAGACCTATATTCATATGCATCACTATGTTACTTACAAATCCGAACACGGAATGTTGCTTCTTACATAAGTGGCACAATGCTTTTGCCATTGAATGGGACACCCTGAATGTACAGAGATAGGGGCTCATTTTGGGCTGTTCAACTATGCAAAGTTGAAAAAACGGGACGAACAACCAGAAGAACCAAAACATGTTTGAATGGATCAGTCTCTTACATAGTATCTGTGTCCGTCCCTGTTTTTTGTTATCCAGGAACATACCTAGGACTTGCACGAATGCAGTTTATAAAATGCAAAATCTTGGTCCATTATTTCAAAGAATTGAGGCATTAATTTTTAGGAGATGATCCACCATCTTTAACTTACATGTATGCAAGAGACGTACACCCATCAAACGCTGTGTCTGGTATAACATCAATCTCATTGCTGCTTAACAGAAGCCAACGCAGTGACGACAAATTTCTGAAAGGGTTCTCGTGAAGAAAGTAAAACTGGTTTGATGACAGTCGTCTGCAAATTGATAAAACAGAATCATGATTGAATGTTATTCGAAGTTTGGTGACCTGCACCGGCAAACATAATGTCTTTTTCTTGGGCAGTAAATACAAAGTTCTGAAAATACAGCGCTAGGCTTCTAAGCTTAGACACCCAGTCAGTAAACAATATATACACAAGTGATAACAAACTACACGGATACGCTTTTCTGGACTGACAATAGAAGTATACTCACATAATTTCAATGTCCACTGGAAAAGCATCATTTTCAACGGAGATAATGCGGTTGCTCGTCAGGTCAAGATCTGTGAGAGTTGTTACATTAGCGAACACTCCAGCCAATAAAAGTAATATCATTGCCTGCCAGATTCCTGCAGCAAGACAAAGATAAATTGACCTTTAGGAGCAATATTTCTTATAAAATGTCTCTCTAACTGATGATATTTTCATCCATTAGTTAGCCGTTAAAGATATATTTTGATAACACTTGCTGATATCATTTTTTCTATGGCAATCGGAAAGTCTTTCGACTTATTTCGTATGGATTCTATTTGTATAAAAACAAGGAAGGACATTACAGACGGATGAGTGGATGAAAAACCCGAATTTGACATTTCTTGGAAACCATCAAAGTCAGTTAGGGCTAAAAACCAGGTGTTAGGCGCAAGCGGGATTCAAACACGGGTCATAACGGTGGGTCGAGGAAAGAAAAAACTATAAGTCCAACTGATTTTACCAAGAACTTATATGAACTTACAGTGTTCGAATGTTCTGTACTCTTTCTTGAAACTGTACAGCAGGTTGGAACATATTGGAAGTAGTTGTTGCCAATGTTCCTGAAGTAGAATGTAAAAACATGCTTTTGATTTAGTAGTGGAGAAGAAAAACATTTATAAATACTAATATGTTTGTCTTACCATAACTTCCCCATGGTACATGTTTGTAACATTGTAGCCTTGTTCACATAGATGTAGTCAGAGTAACTAACGAAAATTACTAGGTACATCCCAGACTTAATCAGATTGAAACTATTTCATCTGGTAATCTGACTCTCAGGTAAATTGATTCAACAAAATTTCTAAAACACAATTCTCACAGATTTGAAAGAGAGGTCAGACACTGGAATGCATTCTCATCCAATGTGTCGTCGGTCAGTTGATTGCGGTTGAGGTTCAATTCCTGGAGGATGCTCATCTTACATATGTCTTGATTGTTAATTCCAAGGATGCTGTTCTGTTGTAGAAACCTAGAATGAGTGAAACGGGAATGATATAATTAATTATTTTGACTACATTGAATTGTATTCATTCTGATTCCAAATACGAACATGTGTTGGTGCAACCAAAATGCTCATTAGTTTCATGATGAGCCATACAAAAGTTTGACACTGCACTGAAGCTACATGGAAAATAAACTTGTCATTAAAGAAAATAAAGCGAGATTATTAATTACGCAACAAAATATAAGGATATGAACCACTTATCAAAGCAAAACCCGAAAATGTTTTCCCAATGATTTTTTTTTTCTATCAAGTACATTTTAGAAATGATTCGGAACACATAATCATTGCTTCTGGACAGAATTGACACCGATTGATTAATCGAGCTCCTGTAAAGAAGCCAAGTTACTTAACCATTGAATCTTTAAATTAACCGATTCCCTTTATTACAGTGTTAGCAAAGTACTGAACATAAAGAGCATCCACCATTAGGCACTTGGTATCACTTACAGTTTCTTCAGGTTTGGCATCTTTGCGAATGGTTCGTGGGTCGTTAGCCGGTAGTTGTACAGTGTCAGAGCGCTGGAAAACTGGTCAACGTGTAGTTCCGTGATGTTTGTTATTACGTTATTATCCATGTGTCTGAAAACAAGTCGTCAGGCAAATAGCATTAGTAAGGTATGAGTACATGTTGTTTATTCGAAAGCGAAAACAATAACACAGTGTGTATTAAAAAAAAAATCAACAAAATGTCAGACGTAGAATGTGTAACTAACACAGATAATAAGATAATAATTTGTTTGAAAGATACACTTTTCCACTTTAAAGTAAGACATCAAACGTCCAAATCTGATAATTTTTGACAGAGTTATTAGTAATTTTGCAAAAGAGGTCAAATTGACCGTGGGACCAAGTTTTCAATTTTAGGCATAGGAACAAAGGTAGCCTAATAGCCTCTGTGTGGGGGCTACAAAATGTGTTTAGCGAGTAACCATAATGCTACACACTTTCATGCTATCAGTTTGTAAACATGTTCGCATGCTTAACATTTTTAGCATTAGGTGATAGCAAGAAAGCGCTTGAAAGAGGCGCATTTTAGTAGCCATTTTAGTATTTATGCGAGTATGTATTAACTCTAACATTTGTAATTAAAAATGTGGCATAGAAAATAGGCCTACACGCTTTCCTGCAAGGAAAACCAAACTAAGGATAAGATATAAATACATAAATACATTGTAAAGACATTGCATTCCATAGAGATGTGGTATCGTCACTTGAATCATTGAACAATGTTAAGAACCGAAGCACTTACAGGTCTGACAGCTTATCATATGTTTCCTCTGACAGAACAGCGTGGGGAAAATATGGCAACGCGTTCGAGCTCAGGTATCTGCATGGAAAGCAATTAACTCACTGTTATTTAGGTTACCATCTTTAATTTCAGGTTTTAAATAAACATTAGATTTCGCTGTTTCTACACAGAAAATAGCGTCAATGCATATCCCACCTTCGCTCAATAATGTAGCCTAGTCCCATAATGTAAACTTTACTACATGCCCTTGACATGATAGGCAGATATATCGAAGAAGTGCGAAAATATATAAGCATACAATTCTGTAAGGTTGCCTCAATTCCCAGAAAGGAGTTGTAGCGAATGCTGGCCAACTCAAACGTATCCAGTTGATTATGCAAGATCCTGTAGAGAAAAAAACGGAATTCATATTATTGGCTAGAGTTGTTTGTGATTTCCACATCATTATTGTGAGAAATTGTACAGGGTGAACCCCCAAAAAAATGCAACCCTAAACATTTGCCTTTAAAAAAGGGGAGGATCAGTGTATTTTATGATTTGGGGATCAAATCTGTAAAGCTGAGAGGTTTTTTTCTTTCAAATACTGAAAAATTACGAAAATAGCACTTTGGATTGCTGAAACAATTCCAGTAAATGTAAAGTAGTAATTTTTCATCCTGTACACAAGTACTTCAACTTGAAGCAGTGAAGCATTTTACTGTTAGCCCACTGTGCAATTATCCTTCGTTTGTGCAATTTCTTTAGTATTTTGACATTTATTATGCAACCCAAAGTGCTATTTTCATGATTTTTTTTCAGTATTTAAAAGGAAAAGCTCTCAGCTTTAATCTGATGCCCAAAACATAGAAATCCACCTATCCCTTTTTTTTAAAGCCAAATGTTTTAGGATTGCATTTTGGGGTCACCCTGTGTTGAATGACAATCAAGCTTGTAGTGAATCACTTTGTGGATACACTAAAATGTAAGTGTTTTATTCCTGTCTTACTATCTATTATGCTGTGTTTACTCACAAGGGCGGATCCAGAACACAATTTTGGGGCCAAAAAAATTTTGGTCCTTCAAAAAAGTGGGTCCAAAATTACGGCGTAGTTCGGGGCCCTTAAGGGCCCTTGAAAAATTTTGGATTCTAGATGCTCTGTGGTGCGATCTGAGGCAATTTCTGACCACTTTAATCAATGTTTTTGAGGAAAAGATGGTGGTGTACTCATTGCCTGCCTTTTTGCGATGTCGCATATAAAAAAAAAGATTGGTTTGGTTTTGGGGGGCCATGGCCCCTTTGCCTCTGGATCCGCCCTTGTTTACTCACAGTGTTCGCAAGGACGGTAGATCCGATTACAGCCTTAGCCTTCAGAGTTTTCAACTTGTTGTAACTCAAATCTCTAAAAAAGAACACAAAACAAATTGTTAATTTCCTGACACCATACTTTGTAAACGTAACACCTAGAATAATACGATGTTAACAATGTTACTATTATACTCACAGGTGTAATAGTTGTGGAATCCTATCCATTGTTTGTGCAGGGAGATCTTCTAACACATTCCTATGCAACTCCCTGAAAAAAGCACACGACTCATTTCTTTAAACTTGAACAATTTCCGAAAATTGTAGGCAAGAGGGATTTTTGTGGTGACTTCTCGAAAGTAAACATTATCTAGGACAAAATGGAACTACAAGGAACATGATGATCCACGACAATCTGTTATTACGTGACAGCACGTCAATTTTCACTAATGATGCAATTTTTTCAGTTGTAAAATACAGCTGTTTTACTCACAATATCTTCAGATTTTGAAGTTGCATGAATGCCCTTGGTGCAGTGTAGCTGATCTGATTGTTGCTCAAGTTTCTATATAAGATGAAACAAATAGAACATGAAGCAAATGTAAATCAATCAAACCGGAGCTAAGGGCGCATTATATTGAATTTCCTTTAACCTTTAATTAATAAAATGTGTTCTGTTGGCAAATCATCCAACTTCGAAAGTGACCTAGGTTTACAAAATAATAAAAATAACATAAGGAAATCAAAACTGTCAGTTGTGATGAATTTAATGCAGTTTTTCAGTTTGTAATTGACCTTTACTCTGAACTCTGATGGCATTTCTTTTATCAAACCCAATGTGTATAAAAATGCTAAACCCTTATTGCAGTACCACTTTCTGACACAAGCACATGCAAGTTGGGGCGGGTTATTTTACCAACCATGATTGAAATTAATTTTTAACTGGCTGTCCATATAGGTCAGTGTTGATGTACAAGGAGAGCATTATACCTTATTTCCTTGAATAATGAACATTGTCTTTAACTTTGAAACTTACAGATGCTGAATCAGGGTAGATGCGAGAGGGAGAAGGTTGCGCTTGGAGACTGACGTCAGTTGGTTATCATCCAGAGACAAGAAAGTAAGGTTGTGCATGTTCTGAAGAGAGTCACTGGGAATGCAGCCAGCTCGTTCATACTCAGACCACTGAGGAAGGATTACACAATATCTAAGGTTTATCATAAGGGGCACTCTTAAAAGTCACGCGTCGGATTCGAACCAATCCTGGTTCATTTTGACCCAACACACATGTCGGGGACAAAATGCCAATTTTTCTCGTCAAAAAGAAACTCTTTAAGGTCAAAGGGCCCGGAAAAGTGACTCAGAGAAATATTGCCATGACCCGAAAAAATGTAATAGTCAAGCAGATTGGTGCACAATATGATTGAATTTTTCATTTGATGATAAAAGCATGACATTTGGTACACAGTGTATGTCATGGCAAAAATATGTGGCTAAATATTATAGAATAACATGCTATGGCCGCCATTTTGAAAGTTTTGAAAGTTTTCTTCTTATACTTTTTTTCAAAGGACAAATCTGCGATGGCCCTATAGCCAACTATCTTTCCCATGACATACTCTGACTGTGTGCCGAATTACATGCCCTTATCATCAAACTGAACAATATATTTTATCACCAATATTTGAGTTAAAGTATGAAATTTAACATAGCATATATAGGTTTACTTCCAGAAGGTGTGCAATTATTGTTTTATATTTAAGGAGAACAAAAAATTTAATTGAACCCGATGAGTGGTAGGGAGCTGTACAGCGAGCGCATCGTTATTGTCAACATGTTAATTGACTACTCGGACAACCACAGCAGATTGTCCCATACGTGCGTAATTCTCTCTTTGCTATGTTGAGGGCGTACTCACATATATTCAATGTTGGTTTTGGAGAAGAATCCCGAAGGAAGCCAGTTGATATTATTCTCCATTAGACTCCTGGAAATAAACAAAAATAAAACACGGGTGAGTAACACGCTGGATGATAGTAGTGTAGTAAATGGATGCAAACACGATTGTATACCAACGAAATTAGACTCTCTAGACACAGAAAAGAATTCCTAGGTATAAACTGGGGGAAAAAATCAGAGATGCAACATGACATTACAATTACAGAAACGCATTGCTTATTTCTTTTCTTCAAACAAAACAGTAAAATTTCATGGTTGACATGGATCAAATAATGGTTACAATAAATGTCTTTAATAGTGTATGTGAACCAAAGCAACAAGCCATAATGAACATTGTATTATTCGTTTACATAATAAACTATATCGTGCTGATACAAGTAGCCATCTAATTATGCATTGGAATTGATGGATTTTAAAACTTACACTCTCTTCAGTGTCTTAGCAAATTTGATGGTTTTGTAGCTTAATGGAGACAGACTAATTGCATTTCTTGTGAGATCCCTGCAAACGAAAAATGAAAGATTTAGCATCGCATCAATAACATCTTCACAGTACCAACAGCCACTTTCGATAGGCAAAATGTAAACCTCTCATTAGTGTAGGGAGGTTAAGCAAATACTTACAGTTGCTCTAGACTCGTGCAGTTTGACAAATCTGGAAAAGTTGTGATGTCTGTGTTGTGTATAGTCCTGGAAAAGGAAAATATGAGATCACCAAAATCATTGCGATGTTTGGGCACAGTTTTGACAAGTGAGTATTCATGCAACGGGACATTACAGCACCCGTGACAACTATACATGTAGTATAACTCCCTGCTAAGGAGAACAATGAGAGAAAATTACCGTCGAACTCGCTAGTCGGCTAGTTTGAGTTGTTCAAACAGAAATTGTCTCCAGAAATGAAACCTTATTATACAAGGAGAATGTAAGGCGGACATTCATTAACAAGTCATAAAAACAGTTGTATAATTATAAACTTTGGCATTGACATAGGCGTAGCCGGGGGGGGGGGTAAGGTGGTATTTTCCCCCAATATTTTGAAAAGACTGCCTTTTTCCATTCATATGCCCTTTTTTCGACGGGCTTTACCCCCTCCCCCAATAACTTGTAAAGAGTGCCTTTTTTTACGAAGTGCCTTTTTCTGAACAAGTGCCCTTTTCAAAAACACTTTTGATTATACGGAGGCCAAGTACCGGAGTCCGGAGAAAAAAACCTGTCTACATTTCACAACGGATGTGCAGTGCCCTTTTCAAAAACGTTACCCCAATAAAATGACCGTGCTACGCCCCTGATTGAAGCCACCTGTCCTTCATACACTTTCACTGGTCACTTGTTTTGTCAAGCATCCAGATTTAACAACTATCGTCAAAATGTATGGATGTGAAGTTCACATGCCTTTCCTGAAGGGAAACCAACACTTTAAGCAGTATTCTGAATACATTTTAAGTAAACAGGAGACACAACATGCTCCAAACTTACAGTTTTGTGAGCTTTGTCAAAAAGCCGAATGCGTTCCTGTCGACCTGCTTCAAACGCCCGACAATTGTTCTACGGAAGACAAAAATCACAAAAACCCTCATTGATATTTATAAGCAACTTTGCAAGCAACCTATAGCTGACAGCATAATATGCCAATGAGTTATAAAACTCATTAACTTAAATCATTGAATCCCGCTGTCCAGATTTCTACCTGTTAAAACACGCTGAATGTCTTTTCTCATAAACAAATATCAACATTTTATCTGATTAACAACATTTTACAAACATTTACTGAGAGTACTCACATTTCTGTAGTGTCAGGGTTGAAAGTCTCCACAGTGAGATTATAATCAAACCTTAAGTTCTTCAGAGTCCTATCATTTGAAATGACAAAAACAAACAAGATTATGGTATTTTACGGAACATATTTGCAATAATATATAGTGTCATATTTCGTACAAGTTTACCAAAGGTGGAATATAAGACCGGTTCCTATTTCCTCAATTCAAATGAAAAGCTACATTGACAACACAAACAATTCATCGCGAATAATTCTCGCACACAAATTATCAGTCGCAATCCCTTTGCGTCGTATAATTAAAAATGTCAAACATAAGTTGTGCATTGACATTTAAAAATGCTTCCTCGAAATGGTTGTCTATGAATTTGAAGAGATTTATATTTAAAGACAAATATTTTGTAACATACACTTTCGTTTTCCCCGTGCAGTCGACAGTTTCTCATTTTCACTGCAGACACAGCTGCAAACTGTTCCACTATAATCTGAAGTTGAGCGTCCATAACCACCATTGATGCTCGGCTGGTCAGACCAGAGACCATTAAACATAGCAGAGCCTAAAGAAAGAAACATCGAACAAGTATTATGTACACACTCATGCTTCATAATGTCTGAGTTGACTCTGGTTACAACATCTGTGGTTCGTTGTGGTCGGATCCTTCGAAGAGGATTGTCGGCAGTGAATTTTGAAATGTCTGTTTTCGCTTAGCAAGTAACTATTTTGTATGCTTAGAAACTTTCAAAGTTTTGTAAGTCCGTTGAATTTTTTTATGTATGAGCACGGTTGTCCCCTTTGGGATTAATTCTCGACGAAAGGTCTAAACGTTAAACGAATAGTAACAACAGTGAAACAATAATCACTTTCACTTCCCAAATTAATCTTAAATTATTTTTGTGTCCTCTTTGGACAATTCGATTCCCTACTTTAAAAGAAAAATCATAATGAAACCTCTTACTGTGCAAAATTAGAATACTGTTTGATTGACATATAATTCAATCGGCTGGGCACACACCTTTGCTAGTCAAATTGATTTTTTTTCAGTATAAGTGGCTTTGTAAATGCAATTATTGAATTCATCATTGCAATGCAATGCAAATGCATTTACCTGTTTCATAGTTAATGCCGAAATCCTTGTAGCGATCGTTCCAGTAGTTGGCACCAAAGTGATAAGCGTTAGTCAGAGGGATGCCAGTCAAAGCCGCCAGCACGAACAATTGCAGAAACACAGACATGATCTCGCTATGGAAAACCCGTATTGAGTTGAAAATCAACAAATCTGAGATTTAGTAATCATAAAGTGCCGGAAGAGAAGGAAATAATATTCAAATTATCTCTTCGCATGTCAATTAAGCACAGATTACGACCACCTTGACTTTATTGAATACCCCCAAAAATAATGCCCACTGTGTAAAAAAATATTACTGAGCTCATGTACTTAAAACAGAACAAGCCTGGGTCAATTTCACATTTAAACAAAATCTCTGATGAGCTTACAATCTCAAAAAATATCATCACAAAATGAAGGTCGATGGAAATCCTTGGTTTCAGTTAGCTGCACATACATGTTTACCAACAGACATGGGTGTAAATGCTGTGGACAGACAGGATATACTTCACAGGGGATGAAATAGGTCATCCACAGATATATTTGCATTTTGAGTAATCCCCCAAAAAAAAAAATACTTTTCAACATTGCTATTCAAAAGTCCAAACGTTTTAATTAGTTCTGCAAAAATGAGAACAAACGGTTCAAAAGCTTTAAATGCACCGTTTTGATTTCAGGTAATTTAGGGACTAACCGGGCACGTTTGCAAAGATGTAGACCTACATTACTTTGTGTCATGAACAGAGCATCCTAGTACTAATATAATGTGCTGAACAGCCACCCATCCTCCCCCATCTTTTCGAATCCACGGCCCTGAAGATTGGTGTCCCGCCCCCCTCCTCTACTCGCCGACACGGATTTATGTGACGCCACTGCCAAAGGGTCCATGAATGTGATCGCACAATCCTGAATTCGCAATTGCAGCATCCTGATCTACTGAACCCGTTAAGCAAATAATAAAGTAAAATTGCATATAACATAATAAGAACACTAACCTGAACTGCCCGCTTCAACTTAGACTAAGCATAGATGGGCTGATAGGGAATCCGCGCTCTTAGACTTGGACTGAAGGGTAACTCACAATCCAAAATGAACGCTGACTGATGCCGCAAAAAATATCGTTGAGCTAACCATTGACAGCGTTGGGACGTCCAAACAATGCTTGTGTTTGGTGTGCATTGACATTTTGAAGTAACGTGACACCAGAAAGCGTCAAGCTCGCAGCTTGTCTATGCTGGTCAAGTGAGACCAAAGATTATATTGATTTAATAATGGAGGAATGAATGGGACATAGACTTGTTTTCAAGTCGGTAATTGCTGACTTGGTTCTGTTCGACACGCCGGACCGTTACGGTTGGCCTATGTAAATTGAATAATACCCCCTCTCCCTTTCGATTTTTTTGGGGGAGGGGGCTCACCGGCAGTTGAAATCGAAAGCAGGTTGGGTTGACCCAATAGCCACCTCTCTCGGCGCTCATGCGCGAGCTAGCGTCACCTCCCCCAGAAAAATCATGTCGCCGCCCATGGTAAGACACTGGTCCAATAATATCCACTTTGATTCGTATTGTTATTGTGCAATATATATTTCCAGAGCATGCACATGACACAGACAGAACAATTGATAATTGATTAAAAAGACTTGTTTTATTGAATCACCTCAAGGGTTCATGAGACCGTGTGCACCTTTGTGCTCCCTTTTTAAAGTATGAACAACATTTGATATCCTTTTAATTGTTACTGAAAATAGTACCCTTCTTTAATCATTTAGAATTTTCCATGCATTTCTTGGACAACCGAGGGCGCTGTTGCCTCTGATATAATTTCACACTGTTCAGCTTAGGGGTTTCTGTTCAAA
Organism: Patiria pectinifera; assembly: GCA_029964075.1. NCBI lineage: Eukaryota > Metazoa > Echinodermata > Asteroidea > Valvatida > Asterinidae > Patiria > Patiria pectinifera. Next base: position 16,050 of record JASAOE010000436.1, read on the forward strand.
GTGTGACCTGAAAACTTGATCACTGAAGCTTTGTGAAATAAACTTTGTTCACAGGCTTACGTAAAGACAATTAAGGACCAAAAACATTCAAAATTCTGCCAACCCTTGATGCTGATATATATAACATTGAGGTTTCTACCTGAAATTACATCACACTCGCACATGAATATGGAAATTTGAATATATATTAGCATAAAAACCAAAGAGGCACCAAAATACCCTTTAAAATGGCAAAATGAAAATTGAAAAATAAAAGTTAAACAGAACACAAAAGTGACTTTTCAAGGATGGAAAATATATATAAAGGTAACCTGAATGTTTGAACTTCGATGTAGGTACGTGTTTTTATACAATGCATTTATACCCTATAAAAGTACTCCCTCGATTCAAGTACAAAAAAAACAAACAAACAAATTACAACAGGATCGGACCAAACAACATTGCTTTTTGCAAATTGACAGGTTTAAATCTCAGGTCAAGAAGGGAAGTGATCGTCTTCCATCAGAAACTAGGATTTATTTAAAAATTACGTGAAGAATTCAACAAGCATTGCGTTTTTCTTACTTTAAAGGTCGCATTGAAAACATCATGTTAATTGCTTCTCACTACAAACGGACGCGCAATGTTCCTATTTTAATAAACTGATTTCACCGAGTTTAATGAGTAATATCTTTGTAAACCATCGTAGTCATATATACACACACATAACCAAAGTGAATTTATATCTTATTAACTATTTTTGATTAGGGGAAGGACGTAGTGCTAGTTCCAATCTGAAGCCGACGTCACGTGACCACGACAGGTAAGTTTGAAATACAGATCCCATTTTTGACTACAGAGTAAACGGATGACCGAAATG
>JASAOE010000437.1:5000-23498 GCA_029964075.1 Patiria pectinifera
TAACCCCCAACCCCAACCCTAACTCCTTAACCTCAACTCTCTAACCTCTAACCCAACTCCTAACCCCTAACCCTAACCCTAACCCTAACCTCCTAACCCTAACCCTAACCCTAACCCCTAACCCTAACCCTAACCTAACCCTAACCCTAACCCTAACCCTAACCCTAACCCTAACCCTAACCCTAACCTCAACCCTAACCCTAACCCTAAACCTTAACTCCTAACTCCTAACCCTAATTTTTAACCCCAACCTCAACCCCAACCCTAACCCTAACCCTAACCCTAACCCTAACCCTAACTTAACTCCTAACCCCAACCCTAACCCTTAACCCCAACTCCTTAACCCTAATCTCCTAACCCTAACCTTGGACCTAACCCTAACTCCTAACCCTAACTCAATTCCTAACCCTAACCGTAACCCTAACCCTAACTCTAACTCTAACCCTAACTCCTAACCCCAACTCCCAACCTCTAACCCTAACCTCTAACTTCCTAACCTCAACCTAACTCCTAACCCTAACCCCTAACCCTAACCCTAACCCTAACCCCAACCCTAACTCACCCTAACTCCTAACCCTTAACTCCCAACCTCTAACCCTAACCCTAACCCTAACCTCAACTCCCAACCCTAACCCTAACCCTAACCCCTAACCCCTAACCCCTAACCCCAACCCTAACCCCTAACCCCTCAACCTCAACTCCCAACCCCTAACCCCAACCCCCAACTCCCAACCCCTAACCCTAACCCTAACCTCAACCCTAACCCTTGAATCCCTAACTCCTAACCTCCCAACCTCCCAACCCTAACCTCTAACCCTAACCCTAACCCTAACCCTAACCCTAACCCTAACCCTAACCCTAACCCTAACCCTAACCCCTAACCCTAACCCCCCCTAACCCTAACCCTAACCCTAACCCTAACCCTAAACCTAACCCCAACCTCAACCCTAACCCCTAACCCCCACCCCTAACCCTAACTCCTAACTCCTAAATCCTCTAACCTCAACCCCTAACCCTAACCCAACTCCCTAACTCAACCCTAACCCTAACCTCTAACCCCTAACCCTAACTCCTAATCCTAACCTCCTAACCCTAACCCTAATTTCCAACTCCTAACTCCTAACCCCAACCCTAACCTCAACCCCAACCTCTAACCCTAACCCTAATTCCTAACCCTAACCCTAACCTCAATCCTAATTTTCAACCCTAACCTCCCAACCCTAACCCCTAAACCTCAACCCTAACCCTAACCCTAACCCTAACCTCCTAACCCTCCTAACCCTAACCCTTAACCCTAACCCTAACTCCTAACCTAACTCAACCCTAACTCCCAACCTAACCCTCAACTCTAACCCTAACCCTAACTCCTAACTCCTAACCCCAACCCTAACTCCCTAACCCTAACCCTAACTCCCAACCTAACCCTAACTCCAAACTCCTAACCCTAACCCTAACCCTAACTCCTAACTCCTAACTCCTAACCCTAACTCCAACCTAACCCTAACCCTAACCCTAACCACTAACACTAACCTAACCCTAACCCTAACCCTAACCCTAACCCCTAACCCCTAACCCCTAACCCTAACCCTAACCCTAACCCTAACCCCTCACCCTCAACCCCCCCCCTCCCCCTCCCCCCAACCCCCTAACCCTAACCCTAACCCTAACCCTAACCCTAACCCTAACCCTAACCCTAACCCTAACCCTAACCCTAACCCTAACCTAAACCCCAACCCCTAACCCTAACCCTAACTCCCAACCCTAACTCCTAACCCTAACCCTTTTTTCAACTCCCAACTCCCAACTCCTAACCCTAACCCTAACCCTAACCCTAACCCTAACCCTAACCCTAACCCTAACCCTAACCCTAACCCTAACCTAAACCCTAACCCTAACCCTAACCCTTCCTCATGACTGATGGGTACAGGCTATACCCTATGTCCTCTGCTATCACCTCAGACTGATAGGTCTCCTACACCCTAGGTCCTCCCTCTGCCGAGACTGCAGCGCTGTTCCACTTCGGTGGACACACCAATCTTGCTCTAAGTTTCCAGCAATTAACATCCCCACAATTTACCGTTCCAAGCTCTTGGAATAGACAATAACTAGCACAGCTATTTACCTCCTTGCATCCTGGTTGCCTGAAATCATTGCTTGGCTGCTTGATCTAATTCCTTCAACTTGAAGGCCATTGAGGTGAATATACATTTCCCGCGTTTCAAAGTATAGCGGGAAATAATTGTCTTAGGTATTCGAGAAACACATTGCAGGTGAATGGTTACGTCATAGAGCGTCAGAAGGTTTAAACAGAGAAGACAATGGTATTCAGATCAGTTCTAGCATGGTTCTAGCAAGCACTCCACACGAGACACACAGATTTTTCGTTAATGCAATCATCATGGAGCAACAACAGCTACTGGCCAGCGCTAGCGCTAAATTCATTGACGACCGAGTCAGACAGGCAGTGGCAGGTTCACAGGCGGCCCTGTTGGAAAAGCGACGGCCTTATAACGTCAATACTTTCTACTGTCGAGAGCAAAATAAACAGTAGTCAGAAGGGAATATCTAACAGCAAGTTCACAAAGAATCAAGGCAGTTCTTGGCCAACTTAATGTAAAGGTAGCGAGCAAGTGGACGCAGAGTCACATCTGGAGTGCGGGGCTAACAGTCCAGCAAGCATCAATAGACATATCGGAAGGTAATCAAAACTAGTCAAAATGGCAGATGCATCAGAACTAGGAGGGAGAATAGTAAAGGAGTATGAAACCAACCCATAACTTGCTCAGGATTCAGAAGATGAGATGTACAGGGCCGACGCCAGGGCATTGAAGAAGCTCAAGGCAGAATACAGGCAAACAAGAGCAGGAAAACCACCAGATTTTCTTCATGGCCATCGGAGCGTAATTCGGCGGTTTCATCAGCGGCGGTACCTCGCTCAATCACAGTCGGCAAGGGCAACTTCAGCAAGGGCTTTGCTTTGGTTGTGGATGACATGTACGAATGTACTAGCAAGGGGGATGCTGCCAAGGCAGATAAGATAAGTGATTTTGTAAAGTTTGAAGGTTTTGTGTTCGAAGACATGGATAACAATACACGTATTGCACAGGATAAAGAGATAATGAGAACAATTGACGAAAAGTTGCATCTGCTAATGGATCCAGTAATGGGGAGAGAATTTGGCTCAAAATTTACCAGTTGGAAGAATTTACCAGTTGGAAGATCACGGAAAGCCTTGGGTCATTGGGACAAGTTAAACGTTAACCCATTTATTAGAAATGTATTAAAGGAAGGTAACGTTATAAAATTGCATTAAGAGTAGTACCAGATGTTACGTATTCAGAAAATAACAAGTCCGCAATAGAGAACCCTCATTTGTTGTTGAAAAGATACAGAAATTACTCAGTAAAGGTTGCCTTTCGGAAACAAATTTACAGCCTCACATCGTTAACCCTTTAACGGTAGCATTTAACAAGAAAGGGAAACCGAGAATGATTCTCGATTGTAGAAATATTAACCCTTAGCTAAGTTCAGATTCAAGTACAAAGTTGTGGCAGTTCCCAAGCAAATGTTCGAAACAGGTGATTTTTTGTTCATATTTGACTTGAAATCGGCCTATCACCTAGTAGAGATATTTGTAGAACACAGAAACTACCTAGGTTTCTCATGGAATTACGGAGAGAAAAAAAGGTTTTCTATCAGTTTAATGTTCTCTCTTTTGGATTGGCTATACGGCACCGTACATATTCACAAAATTAACTAGGGTTATTGTGAGTTACTGGAGATCCGGTTATCCCAAGGTGTAGAGTTATCATGTATTTAGATGACGGATTAGGAGAAAGCCACATCACTGAACAAGCCAAAGTTGAGCAACACTGTCAAAATGTCCTTGCAAGAACTTTGTTTTTTGATTGCCCATACATTAATGTGAATGAAAACCCTCACAGAATGTGACCTGGTTGCGATATTTTTTTCCGTACACATATTCGCTACTATATATAGAATTATGATGGAGGGTCCTATACATGAAATACAATAATGTTTAAACTACCCCATCGATGGAGTCACTGCTGTAGTGTCATGGATACTGCATTGGATTACAAATCCGATGGTGTGAGTTCTATTCCCATTTGATGCTTTTTTAATATCTTCTTCTTTCCTTCTTTTTTTCTCTTAAAAAGGTTTGTTAGTCATTTGGAACATTTTTCTTTTACCAATATGTGGTTTGGAGGATTTTTTTTTTAAGGGAAAATAAAGTCAGAGAACCTGACTTGTAACTCAACGTACTTCGAAAAACGCCCATAACGAATGTATGTGTACGGAAAAAATATCGCGACCTGGTTAGGTTTCAATTGCACACAGATACAGGCTTTTTACACGCTACATCAGAGAGAATAGAAAGTGTGATTCTCGCTTTGGCCTCCTTAATTTACCAAGTGAACGCCAGTAAAACTACATTGGTTCCCGTTAGGTTTCTAGCTTCCGTAGTTGGTCAAATAATTTCCTTTGTGAATTCAATTGGTAAAAGTGGTAAGATTGAAAACCAGAGCATTGTGTGGCTGTATTGATACCCGTGCAAGTTGGAATGCACCTGAGCTGTATTGGTGAAAGTTCAAGCACTAGATGAGGTGTTATTCTGGAAACGCTATATGCAGACCTTACAACGATTATAAAGCGTATAATAATGCGAGATACAAGTGTTCAGTGATGTATCCGCTGTGGGACATGGTGGGTATGTGTCCCTTTGTGCGGGAGTTAAGACTGAAAACATGTATGGGCAGTGATTCATTTACCATTGAATGTGGTACATGTACATGTAGCATGAAATTCCTTTGTGCGAGAACCTTGAGAAGAAGGCAATGACGTTTCCATTGACGTCGAGGATGGTAAAGAAATTCCCATATGAGGATAATTTGGTTGAGGGCAGTGAAGTAGTAGGGTCATGGGACAAAGAAGAGTCTCAGAGTCGCTCCACTTGGAGAGAAATAGAGGCAGTACACAGAGTGCTCAAAAGTAATGAGAATTTGTTAAAGAATACGAGAGTAAGATGTTTCAACGATAAAAAAACCCCGTTAAACAGGTGTTGAATAATGGAAGTAAGAAGTGTAGCTTACAAAACATCTCCGAGCTTGTGACTCGAGACCCGGACTCGGACTCCAGGCTTGTGACTCGGGACTCGGACTCAGACTCGACGTTGATGACTCGACTACAACACTGGCAAAAGGTTTAACTCAAGATGGTGGTGCCCAGGAACGGCAGGAGTCGGCGCTTTTCGTCAAATGTGGGCAAATTATGTTAATTGGCTAGTACCCCCACCAAGGTTAATTCCGAGAGTATTGTTGAACATGGAAGCAGCAAAAGCTAAAGGTACATTTATTATTCCGATGTGGGAATCGGCACCGTTTTGGCCATTTCTGGTAACGGAAAGTAAAGATTTCAAGCCATTTGTAGAAAAGAGTATGATACTACCACAACAGCAGGTGATCCTTAAAGGTCAAGGCGGTAATGGCATATTGTCAAATGAACAATCAAAATTCAAGCTGATCGCTTGAAGCTGGTTTTCGGAATTTCCAGTATCATTGTCATTGCTGGAAGGAATGTTAATACTGATTTCGAATTTTTCCAACAGAAACAGGATTGAGGCATAACGTCTTCGCAGCGTTGGAGACAGTTGGAGTTGGTGTCAGCACTTGATGTCCTGCAAGGGTCGAGAAATACATCGGGAGTTTCAAGAAATGGCAGAGCTTTTATGCCAGGAACAGATACACGTCGTTACCAGCCCAGCGAATTCTTATCGCAGTGTATCTAATTAAACGGAGCTCCTTGACTCGGGTGCTTCTCATCACGATATTGCATACAGCATCAAATGGGCCCATGAGATGAATGGTTTAGTTGACCCGACAAATAACTCATTTGTGAAAAACCTTCACGAATCGGCAAAACGCATAACAGGGCAAAAGACACAGAAAACAGCTAGATGTTTACATCCGATACGATAGTCGAGCTTTGCGATGGCAATTCTGAGGAAACAGACTTATTGGTTATCAGAGATTTATGTATGATAACGTTAGCATTTGCAGGTTTGTTACAACTGATAATGTAGTAACCAACCGATAACGTATCACCAACCGATAATGTATCACAAATTGACCGATATTGTATCACTAACCGATAATGTACCAAAAATTGACTGATAGTGTAGTAAAATTTGTATCCGATAATGTATCACCTGTCGACGGATAATGTAACTACAAAATAACTGTATCCGATAATGTATCACCACGGAACGGATACTGTATCAACCGATAATGTATCAAAAATCAACCGATAATGTATCAGTATTGGAAAAAGGTGGAAATATTGCAAATTATTTAAAGTCTAATAAGTGCCTTTACTGTACTATGATAAGTCCCCACTCGAGAAAGTTTATCATTAAGGAATGTTTTTATTTTTATTTTGGGAGGTAGGGAGTTGCTCTGGTTTGGAGACGTTCTACTTCCAAGTGGGCCTAGGCTAGTGGCGTATCCAGCTTTTGATGTCAAGGGGGGGGGGGGGTTAACTGCACTCGCACATCCGCGCCGAAATGTGGACAAATTCTTTTCTCCGGACATTTGACCTCCACATGGGCTCCGTGCTGCGACACAAGAGGGCGAGTTTTACCACTTTTGAGAGCCCCATGGACGTACGGGACCATTGATCCCCGTATGGAGATCAATGGACGGGACACAGCATGTGCGTACTGTACTGTACTGGTTCGCGCGCAAGGTTCCACACCACTTCCAGAATGTGCCAGAATGTGGCTATTAGCAGCAGCGTCTTTGCATGAGCGTCAGGCAACGTCGGCGCGCGCATACGTTCAATTTAACTTGAGATGGTCTTCCAGACTATTCCCTCCCCCAATAACTTTGCATCATTCAAAATACGCGCTGTGCATGAACCGGGAACACATACAAGTGGCGAGGCATGTGTATAGCAAAACTACCATCTGAAATGATCATGTAACTTGAGCTGTCACAAAAGTTACAATGTAACAAGTTTACCGGATTTAGGCGGCAATCGTCGAAGATAGTCTAGATGCGATCAAGCTTCATGGGTCCCTTGTCGACCCCCGTCGATATTTTCTTACAGAAAGGGCACAATCACAGCATTACTGCTCATTTAGTGGGGGATGGGGGGTGAGGGGAGGGGATGAGGGGAGGGGTCGATGAGGGGGGAGGGGGTGTCGTGCCATATTTTCAACGGGGAACGCTGATAAAATCCTACAATCAGGTACACAATTTTACTGTACCGTACAAAATATTACTGTACCGTACAACCCACACAGTTTTGAGTCCAAACGTCACGAGCCTGCCGCTTCCTTGAGGCCAACACAGGCGCGGATCCGGGGGGGGGGGGGGCTCCCCAGCTGTGTCCCAAAACAAATTGCATAAAAATTCCTAAAAAAAGAAATGCACCCCCCCCCCTTTCTGCTGTGACACCCAAAAAAAATTACTGTTATAATGTCCGCCTGTTCAAAATACGGACGGAGGCAGCTTAGATACGGGCTATATTTACACCATTCTGTAATCCAGTGTTAATAATTGTCAAATTTGAACAGCGTCCCCTATTGAAAAATGATACCCCCTTCCCTAAGTTTTTGATTTTACGGAGGCCAAGTGTCCGAAAAAAAAATCCTGTGTACATTTTCAGATTGTTTTGCTGATGAACCCCCCTCCCGCGAAAATTCCTGGATCCGCCCCTGCAACAGTAGCGTAAATCTGCGCTGGGGACTTGGGGATGGGGGATAGCTAAAAAAAAAAGTCCTGGCCGTGAAATACAAGCGGGGGGGGGGGGGGCCTTGCTGGAGACCACATGACACTGGGGTTGCTGTTCATGATACAGACGTCCCAGCGCATTTCAAGCTATTTGTATTTTTTCTCCCTTTCTCAATACTATTTAATACATTTCGGCGGTTGGAAAGTTTGAAAAATACCTCAAAATAAGCCCTTTTTCTCTAAATACAAAATAATGGGGGTGGTGGTGATCAACTAGCCCAGACCCCCCTCCCTGGTCAAAACGTGGGGCGGGATAATCGGACATAAAACAAACATTTGTGTACACCTTTTCCCAATACTGATACATTATCGGTTGATTTATGATACATTATCGGTTGATACAGTATCCGTTCCGTGGTGATACATTATCGGATACAGTTATTTTGTAGTTACATTATCCGTCGACACGTGATACATTATCGGATACAAATTTTACTACACTATCAGTCAATTTTTGGTACATTATCGGTTAGTGATACAATATCGGTCAATTTGTGATACATTATCGGTTGGTGATACGTTATCGGTTGGTTACTACATTATCAGTTGTAACACAGGTTTCTTTCGGTTCAATGAATTGAGTTCTTCACGTTGTACTGATATACATGTATGTCTGGCGATTATTTCACTGTTGCGGTGGCGAAAAGCAAGACAGATCAATATGTAAACTAATTTCCAAAGATAAAAAGTTAAAACATACAAGAGTCAGGGAGTTTATAATCAAGATGTTATCTTCTGTAGCACCCAACCTAAATTTAGGTTCACATTCCCTAAGAGCGGGAGGAGTATTAACGGCTGCGCGAAACGCGGGAAATAATTGTCTTAGGAATTCGAGCAACGCATTGCTGGTGAATGGTTCCGTAATAGAGCGTCAGAAGGTTTAGAGAAGAAAAGAGTATTCAGATCAGTTCTAGCAAGCACTCCACACCGGGCACACATATTTAAAAAAAAAATGGAAAATTTTAATTTTAACTGTTTGTGACAATTTTTGAGTACTTGTATATGTTCAAGGGTAAAGTCCAACACCCTCGCCGAGATTTCCGCATGTTTTGGGGCACAGGTTTTTCAGAGGATTTTAAAATGTTATCTCTGTTTTTGGCCTGGACGTCGACTTCTCCGATGAAGCGTTTAAGTAAAACAGTTAAAAAAAATATTACATCAATGACGCGCTGGATTATTCAGTGAGAGTTCTTATAGTTTTATTAATATTCTACTGCATCAGATATTTTGTATAAAACGTTGTTGGTAGTCATAGGTTCAAGTCCTACAGAGGAATGTTTGAAAAATGAAATTGTAAGTGGTCACTCAAATTGTACGGACTGCTGTTTCGTAATGTGGAGGTTGCAGGTGCAACTCGCAATTAACTTTTAATTGTTCATTTATGTACAGATGTGCTGCAAGTCCCAAAATCAATCAATAAACGGTGACCTCGTGTCTCCTGTGCTTTGCTATCGCCAAATCAAAGAAGGCTTTTGCTGTGTATTTTTGTGTAAGTGAAGTAAAGATAGACGAATTCGGCCCGTCGTATTAGCACTAATTAACAGTATGACACAGAGCAGATTCTTATCAGCACTAATCCCAATGATCAGTTTTAACCACATGTTGAAATGGGATTTGGAATGGTAAAAAATTGAGGACACAATTGGTGCTTACATAATCGCAATGCTTAGCTCCACATTAATGATATTTGCACTATATAAAATTATTCAGATTAGGCGGGACATATAATTCTGGTAAAATAAAAAGGGGCCACCCTTATTCTAGTTTTGAGAAAATGACTTTGATAAAAAGTGTGATTTTTTAAATCAACCTGTATAAGACTTGTTATTCGATTTGGTCTAGAATTCTTCAATTCCCTACTACTACTCCAAGTTACAAAAGGCAGGGGGTGTACCGAGCCCAAGGAAAGCTTCATGCTTCAAGCTTCAAGAAAAGCCGCCAATAGAGTACTCTCGCATACCCACTCACAATCTTAATTGATATTAATTATTGATATCAATCAATGCGACCTTAGACAACAGAGACAAAACACCTCCAAGAATAATTTATTTTCACAGAATTCAAACTGTTTTAATCAGGTAAGTTTTCATTATATTCTCCCAAAGAATGAACTAAAAAATGAAAGGATTATGAGCAATAGCAACGGCAGTCTTTTCATAATCTAATTTTACACTTTTAACTTTGTACCTGGATCAGAAAAGAATGCCTAAAAAAAAATCATTCTCAAACTTAAACCTTGGAAGTCCAGGGAAAAAAAGTAAACAATTTCTGCTGTGAATTTGATTGGGTTTCAAATTAACTTAACGAGCACAATGTACTTAAAAGCAGAAATTCGTTGAAGATTAACGACACTATGAACAAGAATCCTTACAGTACATTGCCAACCCCTCAAACTTGTACGTCAGAAGAAAAGAAAACAAGTTTCAGCATTGCAAAATTTCAAACACTGAGCAAAACATTCAATACTTCTTTTACAGTTGAGCTGGGTTATATTATCTTCGGTATTTTCTTTTTTTCCATGAAAAGCATAGGGAAATATACAAAGGGACAAAAATCATTGATGATCATGACAAAATGCTATTTATATGCATAAATCTGACACATAATTATAATATCATTCTACAATAATAGCCGTTTCTACAATATCCTTGTGAAACCTACACTACACTTTAAACTAATTCATACCTGAAAATTTTAAAACATACAAAGAAGTTCTACTTTTGGTACAACAGTTTTTATCTACCAATAAGCAGTAACATAATTATGTCTGATGCACCTTTTCTTTTCAATTAAATAGCATGTTTTCTTTATTTCCTTGGGAAATAAAAAACACCCATTCGGAAGAAGCAAAACCATTTGTAACATCAAGATTACTTGTTTCATGCAAAACTTAGTGTTCCCAACTTTACAAAACTTTGTTAGATAAACTTCTCTGAATATATTCACCAGTAAGGAACACAAACATCCAGTCATGTTTACACTATTTTACAGTCATCCAAAAGAAGACTGGCAGTTTTCTAAACTAATAACAGTAAATTTCCAAATTTCAATATTTTTTCCCAAATTCACACTAAGATCTCAGATATCATACCTCATCTGTGGAAATGACACATTGTATTAACAACATCTCAAAGGAAAACAGTCCTTAACAAAGCAAGCATTTTCCATATCAAAAACGTTCTTCATCCAAAAATGCGTACTTAAATCTTAACCAAATATGAATTGACATTTAAATTAGTTGTAAAAAAAAAAAATAGAACCAAACACAGGCTTCAGAATAGAGTTCAACAAAATTCGTTTTGAATTCATATGACCTAATGTACTCCTGCACTGAAAATTAACCGAGGATCCGTCTTCAAATAAAAACATATACCATTGTGTAATTTGAAAAGTCAACAGAAGCTGTTACCATTTTGTGTACTCATGAGTAAAAACAGCCCCTATTACGGTGACTTGTCACCCTTCAACAGGAATGTGACTGTACCTGCTTCAGTCACAGTGAAGCAATTTCAATGCAATTTTCACTTATATTCCATTAAACTTCTTCACATCAAGACTTTGGTTTGTCCCTTGCTTGTGCTAAACTTGTGAGACCGTACTGCACAACCAGTCTTGGGGCCTCATGTGCAAAGATGTTATCTGTTAGATTTGCTCGTCTCAATCGACCTCCATTTTCTATGAGCTCTCATTGGACAATTTTTTTGTTTACCTAATACGCTTGGTCTACACATCTGTGTGCACATGACTCTTGCACACACATTTATGTACAATGATCATGGCAAGATAGCTACCCGCAATGCTATGCTACGTCTGCATTTCCTTCACAAGATTTTGTGAATGAGTTAAGTGGTCACTTTGGATACGCTGGGGGCACAAGAGAATCTGTGGCAGGGTATGCTGCTAAAACTCAATTACAAAGATGCAAATCCAAGTGCCAGAAATGCTAAACACAGGGGGAAGTTATATTTAGCCTGTTGAGGGGGAGTCCCACAGGGAAAAAAAGGTTAGGCAATTAGAAAGAAATCTTCAAATTTCCACTGTATGAACATGAGTAGTTTGAGCATAGTGATCACTCTCCTAGTTTGTCCCCTGATCAGGCCAAGCCGAAGCCCTCTGTGCATTCCTCTATAGCCAATAGTAGCATCTTGCGTAGCTTGTCATAAGTCTCGTAGGCTGGGAGGTCCAGTTGATTGAAACTATGGATGTAAGACAGCAAAATATGACGAGTGGTTAGATTGAAAGGACTGCAAACAAATGTAATGTTACGTATCAACAAATACAAAGACAGAACTGGGAAACTGCAACCATAGGAGTCGATAAGTGTTTGTGTAATTGGTAAAGCAACAACAATCTGTTCCAGGGGCTGTCAGTTCAAGTCCAACTCTATTAAATTTCTGTGATTGAGTCCACTCCATTTCACCAATTGCTTTTTGTTTTCAAATTAAAGAAGAATAATTATTAAACAGGATTACTATAGCACCATTCCATCCAGATCATGACACTCAACTGCAACAACCACAAAAGATAAACGGAAGATACAAATAACCATAATAGTGAATAGGTGTGTTTTGAGATGCTTTTTGAATGATGAAAGAGTGTCCAGAGATCTGATCTGGGAGGGTATAGTATACAAATATTGAGTGGCTCAGCGTGTAATGGGAGGAATATTATCGCAAGGTAAAATCTGGACTTTTCCATTTCACAAGGCGAAGCCGAGTGAACTGGAAAAGTCCAGATTTTACCGTGCGATAATATTCCTCCCATTTCACAATTTAAAGCCACTCAATATTTGTTTTATATAACTGACATATAGATCCTTGTCATTTGATATTTGAACTTTTAATTCAATACAAAACTGGAGGAAAATGTATTTCTCTCTTCCAAACCACCCCCTTCACGAAAATGGTTGAACCCAACGCTGTAGCGCTGGCTCTTTGGAACAATACGCGCCACGCTGAACGCGCACACCAGCATGCATTTGCACACAAATACCGCGTCATGATCCCAACTGTTCAATAGTATTTCCCATTCCCCATTGGCGCATAGTACTTTTTGAGCCGCGGCGTGAATGGGAGCAATAACGAATGTCACATGATGTGAGTTCCACCAATCAAATGACAAGGATCTGTATGTCGGTCATATAATGTTCCATAGTTTAAGACCGGAAAGAATATCAGCTGTGCGTAAGTAAGGGCAACTAATCCACTGAAAGTAAAATCTCGAACATCTTCCAAATACTAAAGAAGTGTACAATTGATGTCTGTTGAAAATAGATAGATAGATAGATAGATATAGATAGATTGGTTTATTCAACCACAATTTGTTGCTTCATATTTTGGGGTTAGGTAACTCACCAAGTGTGGGCAGTTGGCAGCCTGTCTGTGGAACGGTCATCCCGATGAATCTGGAACTTCTGAGGTCCATTCATGCCTTCCAGCGAGGCAAAGCCTTGCAGGGGAACCTTGGAGGTCCCTGTCACAAACTGGAGGAACTTGGCTCGGAGGGCCTGGTCAAAGGAACGTAGACCACGCCAGAACCACTGGATCTGTCAACATATACAAACCATACATCAAAATACAGTACACTGCACAACACGTGTGAATAGTGATGAAGAGCAACACCAAGAGTTTGTAAAATAGATGCTTTATTTCACTTGTAGCATGCTCCCTGATTTTCCAGTAGCTTCTCTTTCATTCCTCATGTGTAACACTACAAGTATATTATGAATTAGCGCATCATTAATCACACAAATATCTCCAACTTGAATCATACTTGACAAAAGCTACTGGGGGGGGGGGGGCTGCTCTGGGTTTGTTATTTAGCTTGCCGTTGTAGTCAGTTTTTTCTATTTGTGCTTTTGTTGGGTTATTGTAATGCTTGTTTGTTTGTTGCTTGCTTGTTTGTATTTTATCAATTTCTCTTTTTAAACAACTTGTATCTATATGGATCGTAAATGTAAACTTCGGTGTGTGTGAATAATTGTATGCCTTGTATATCATGTCTGTTTGTTTGGTTCTCTCTTTTTAATCTAATTGTAACTGAAAGGACTTTTATGTAATGTAAAATGTGATGTGTGTAATGTTTATACATGTAATGCATGTCTGTTTGTTGTTGTTTAGTTGTTTGTTGGGGGTGTTTGCTCGTTTGATGTTGGGTTTTTTTGGGGGGGGTAAGGGTTATGTTTGTGTTGGTAATCTAAATGGCTTGTGTGAAACTTTTTACCTGTTTTGGGGTGTTTTTTTTTTCAAAATCATCTGTTGTATGGAATGTAAATTGTCACCTTTGGTGTGTGAATTTTATGCTTTGTATCATGTCTGTTTGTTAGTTTCTCCCTTTTAAATTTTACTGTAACTGTGACGATATGAACTTTTAGCCTGATTTTGTAAATATTGTAATTGTCAGCATTTATGCTGTTGTGTACAATATATTTTGTTTTTAAGAATAAACCAGAATAATAATAATAATAATAATAATAATAAAACAGGCAAAAACTGGGCAAAAGGAATATGGTTTGTGCACTGATGTCAATATTTGTCCTATCACGCAATGCGTCTATAGCCTGTACCCAGAACAATTGTTCATATCACTTTAAATGCATCCACTCCCAAATCAGATGTAAGACTGGGTATGTTTCTGGCACATGTGTAGACTGATTATTTTAACAGGAGAAGGGGCATGAATAACTTAGAAATATGTCCCTAAATTGGGAAATTTTACAATTATGTCAAATTTGATTCACATTCAAGTTAGATACAACACTGGCCCTTCCGGTTAATGCAAACGTTGTCAACAAACCTGCAGTGAATTGGCCTGGTACTTGTGATATTCCGCGTTAGCCTTGAGATCATCCACATCGATAGTAGGCAAACCTGAAATGAGCAGTTCCAGCTCCTGCTCATTGAAGATAGAGATGAGCCTCTTAGGAATGATGTCATAGAATCCTTCTAGGAAGCTATCCAGTTGCTTGCGGATAGCTCCAGTCATCTTCATCTGACAGACCAGGTGTACATACTCCAACTTGTTCTCCGCCGTCACAGGGATGTTGCGGCCGTTGGGTTTCAGGTCTCGGACCTCAGTCACCCCAAATTCCTCGATCTATGAACACCAAAATCAATTAACAAAAACCTCTTCATCTCACCAGGCAAGGAAATTAAAGTCCATGCTGGACTTTTTTGGACAATACCAGTATATGTTTGAACAAAAATGGGTATAATCTATCAAACTGTTTGATCCAGTGCATACGAAGACCAGAATCCTACTGACTACTTTCATTTATGACTTCTCAGTCTGACAAGTTGCAAACAAGTGGGAAAAGCCTGCATTATATTTCTACATGTACATGCATATCCCAATCATTTATTTTAATTTCAGTGGGTTTTTCATTTGTTAATGAAAAAATTTGGCCCTTATTTTTTTTTAATTCCAGTTATGATTTACTGCAAAAAAACCACCAAGAACCCACATGTAACATTACATACCTCTGTGCTGAACATCAGCTCATACCCCAACTCTGAGACTGAGTGCTCCAACAGGAAAACAAGCCCCTGATAGAAGGAATAGTCCTCACTCTCCATGTCTGTGTACCTGAGGGAGTCGGGAAACAAGACCAAAGGTTGTAGTGACAGAAACTGTGGCGGACAGACTAAGGCTGTGTCCGAAACGCACTTCCAGAGTTACGGCTACGTCTATTGTCAGCGTATCCCCGCGTATTTTCAAATAGCGCAGACCTACATGTTGTAGACCTAGCTCTAGACAATTGATTCGGATGCAGCCTAATACATGCAAGGACAGAATGATCCAATATCTAAATGTCTAAAAGAGCGAGGGTTTCCACGTTGTGAATTACAAATCAATATCAAGTCCAATATCAGGCATGCAACTGGGAAGTCACAAAAAAAAGAGGAAATTCAAATACACCATGTATTTCTAAGACTTTGCACAGCGTTTTTCTATTTTTAATGGCACGCATGGGAGGTTAAAACAGAGGAAATCAGCAGATCCAAGGGAAAGTTGCATGCCTGCAATACATTTCAACTTCATTTAAATAGCCTGTCACTTGAGACTTCTCAGCAAATATCAAGTATACGTTGCAGACAAGTTTATCCACAATAGGAACACTGTATGGGTTATTAGTAATAAATTCTCAACAACTTCCCTCAGAAACTTCCTACAGTGAAGTTATCAATTTGTAAACAATGCTAAACTTCACTGAAGGAAGATTTTGGGGATGTTCAGGGATGGATCGCACTTGGAAAGTTTTGAGATGCATACACACCAGCCAAGACTAAATTTAAAGGTCCGTACTCCTTCGTATAGTAATGAAACAGATCAGCAGAAGTGCAAGCGCAAATGACTCGAGTGCAAGTGGCGCTCTTTCAGGCTTCAAATTTATCGTCAATTAGACTGTGAGCAGTACAACATGTCATCTCCCTGGTATGCAAGTCAAAACGTGCTCACTACAACCAGATAATCTGTGACTGTGGCAATGACCCCATGCAACTTTCCAGTGTCGCCAATAAACTCTTGAATTGAAAGCAGTCATCCACTCTTCCCTTCCATGGCTGTAATAAAACAATGGCACAGTTTTTCAGTCAGTTCTTCTTTAGTAAGATCGACACCATATATGCTGGTTTCTCCCCGGATGCATCTGCTCCACTACCAGTTCAGACATCTGCAGTCATGAACTCATTTCAGCCTAATTCACCTGAAAAATTGAATCTCCCGTCCGTACAAGTTTCATCAAATCATGTGAACTCAATCCTGTGCCTACAAAATTATTCAAAGACTGTGCACCTGCTTCCCAATCAGTGTTTGCAAAGACTGTCAATTTGAGTCTTAAGGATAGAGATATTCCAGCAGCATTAAAGATCGCTTGTGTTCATCCATTGCTAAAGAAGCCAGGTCATAATCCAAAATCGCTTCAGATCTACCGTCCCATGTCGAACTAACCGTTCTTGTGGAAGCTGCGGGAGCCGGTTGTCTTCTCTAATCTGACTGATTATCTACAATCAATAATTTAATATGATAAGAAATGGATGTAGGCAGAATTACAGCAGTCATTCTATTGACTTGTCTGCACCATTTGACAGGGTCAACCACGACATACTTGCAAACATTTTGTCATTGTTTGGAATTTGTGACCGTGCACTTGATTGGTTCAAGTCATAGTTGGGTGATCGTCATCAGCTGGTATGTGTCGATAATGGCAGATCCGATTTCGTTAAACTGAAACATGGAGTCCCCAAGGGATCTGTTGGTAAGCCATTGTTGTTTATCATCTATCTGGACTGAACCAAGTCTTGCAATATCATAATATCAGTTACCACTGTCTGATATGCTGATATAACTCAACTCTTTGTCTTTGCACCAAATCAAGATGACGCCCTGCTGACTATACACAAACTTGAATCATGCATCGATGATGTCACTGCATGGATGAGTTCCAATTCATTTAAACTCAACACTGATAAATCAGCACTAATATTGCTAAATGCAAAGTCACAACTTGCCAAGATCAATGTTTATAGCATCAATATTAACAAGGCACCTGTTCATTTGTCTGCGACCTGTAGGAATCTTGGAGTCACGTTCTAATCATTTATGTCAATGTTTCATCATGTTTCTAATACATGTAAATCTGTAAGATTTCAAGTTCGTAACTTGGGTTTAATTTGGATGTACTTGACCCGCTCAGCCAAAGAGAAGCTTGTTCAAGCCCTCATTTCTTCTCATTTGGATCTTTGTGACTCTCTGTTGTATCAGCTACACCGTCACCAACTAGCTTGCTCAAGACTAAACAAATCTGCTGCTCGTATTGTGACCCTGATACCCTCTAGAGCCCACGTCACCCCAATTTTGCAGTCTCTACGCTGGCTCCCTGTTGCTGACCGGATTAAGTGCAAGTTGTTGCTGCTTTTTCGTGCTTCAGCTCCTAAGTACAACATAGGTTTATCAACTCCATACAATTTGTCCAGGCGTTTAATACCTTCTGATGCTTCTTTGTTTGTTGTCCCGCACACTCACACATCTTAGGGAGATCAATCCTTTTCTCACACGGGTCCTTATCTTTGGAACAAACTGCCTCTCGCTATTTGTACTCTCTCATCGGTTTCTCAATTCAAAGTTGCCCTAAATACTTAGTTGTTCCAAATTACCCACAATGATTTGGTTTAGTTTTATTACATTGTTTTGATTTTTCTGATTTGTTCTAATTGTATTGTGTCATGAATGTCAGTGTTGATGGATACTGGCGCATTATAAATTGCCGTTATTATTAGTGAACTTACAAATGCTGTGTATGGGCTATAGATCTTGCTAATTGCATCTACATTAGGGCAACACACCTTACTGGGGTGACACTTGCCTTTTTGTGAAAACGACCCTTAGGAGAAGGAATTTTAATGTCGCAAACCATCTAGACCGATTCCTCGTGGTCTAAAACCTAAGTATACCGAAATTTGTGGAGGCAGGATAAGGTAAACTTGGGTTAGGTGACATTTTAGGTTTGTGCACAAGTCTACGTGAAAGTCACCCTATTATAGCACTTGGTGAGAATATTATTATTATTATTATTTTTTTTTAATACCATGGTCTCAGCTGGTTGGCTTAACCAGTATGACTTTAGCCAGGTATCACAATTAGACGGTCCTGGTTATGACAACAAAATTAGCCCAAATTAGCCAATTAG